>CDFC01062369.1:0-21378 GCA_000826385.1 Acanthamoeba rhysodes | reverse complement strand
GGGGGGCAGTTCGGGAACGGAATGCCGGGGGGCGGCGGCCGCGGTGCCGCTCGCGAAGTGTACGGCTTCGTGCGACAGCTGCGGCGGGAGGAACGCAACGCCGCGCCGCGCCTCCGCTCCATCCGACGCGATGCCCTCTTCCTTGAACGCCTCCGCAGGTGCTGCCCGGCGAGGTGATGCTTCGCGTGTGTTGTTGGTTGACGTGGTGGTGCCCGTGGCGGTGCAGTGCGTGGCCAGAGTGGCCGCTGGGCGCCAACTTGAGGTGCGGGCTGTGGTACTGTCATCCGCCACCGGCGTTCACGTGCTACTTCAAGGTACGCGTGGACTTGAACCAAGCTCTGTTGGCTCAGGCGTTTGTGATGGTAACGCGTGTGCGTGTGCGTGTGACCAGTAGTCGACCGACGGCCACACCGGGCAGTGGCAATTCAACCTAAGCCGACTGAACGCCCACGTCGTCCTACAGGTGGCGCAGCACAATGGATGTACGTACCCGCGTACGTTATGCCTCGCTTGCATTACTCACGCACGCACGCGCACGCGCAAGGCATGATTGTCGATTCCACCCGCAAGGGCAAGACCTTTCCCGATAGTATGAGCCGCACGATTCCCATATGGGCGTGCGTGATCAATCGCACGTGTTATCGTCTACGGCTACTACGGAGAGGCGACTTCGAAGAAGACTGCCCTTCAGCGAGCGAGGACGAGCAGCAGCGGTGGGATCGCTTGGTTATGCCTCCGTGGGTGGGCGAGAGTGAGCGAGCGCAGATCGAGAGGAAACTGGAACGGTTTGTCGAACAACTGCTGGCCAGGTAAGCCGACCACGCAGCCCAAACCCGAAGCCCAGTCAACCCCCACACGCGCGCTGCCCCACTCATTGCCACCCATCACCACAGCGACCAGCTGACGCTCGAGAAGATACGGGATAATCTGCAACGGCCGCTTCGGCCGGCGTGGGTTGCACCCGAGTACCCACGGCCGTGGAGCACCACCAGTGACCTCCCCGACTTTACATGTACGATGTCCTACACCAGCAACACGACGTGCTGCGCTAGCGCTCATGCGTTCTATTGTGTGTCGCGCGTGTCGCGCGAAGGTGGGGGTACGGTGACGCCGCTGGTGTTGGTCTCCACGGCCCACGTTTCGCTGGTGGAAGACACGCAGTACATCCAAGGCGCGGGAGACGACGAAGAGAGCTGGTCCATGGGCCTCACGCCCACGCTCTTCTGGGACCATCACGACCACATTCTCGAGTACGCCTCGCAGGACACCGTCGAAGAGCGCATTCGCGAGGTCGTCGCGCGGGACAAGCAGCGGCGCACGCAAACGCTCGCCGAGCTGACGACGGGCGGCGAAGAAACGGCTCAACAGCTGCATTGGATCGGCCGGACGGGCATTGCGGTGGCCGACGACGTGCACGCCCTCGTGCGACCCGAGGTACACTTGCTGATCAATGTTTTGAACCGCACACATGCCACGCACAAACTTATCCACACTACGGCCGACCCGACTATTCGGGCACGAAGCAGTTCGGCCTAGTGATCAACTGTGCCGAAGCGGACCCACAGGGTAACGCGGACCAACTTCAGCAAGCGGCACGGCCTACCTGCACGTTCCCCTGCCGGTACGCCAACCGAATGCAACACGACACACGACGAAATTATAATTTACGGGGTTGGCGGCGGGGTGGAGTGCAGCAAGGTAAGCGGGACAAGCAGAAGGTGTGTACGCTCTTGGGCAAAGCCCTCCCGGCTGCGTACGAGCGTCTGTGCCAAGGAAAGCCGGTTCTCGTCCACAACTCTCAGTCCCTCGCCGTCGCTTCGTTCCTATGCGTGGCGATTCTGCTTCGACACTTTGATGGTGCGCTCCGCCCAACATCGTATCCCACGGCACTTCCTCGGGCCATACGCGGTGCGACTCACACGCGACACGCCACAGGAGCGACGTGGGAGACGCTGCAGGAGAAGCCCGCGCCACCAGTCACCAAGCCGCGCATTCAAAAAGCGCTCCTGTTCGTGGCGGCACAGGTGCCCCAGGGCAAGGGACCCTCGCGCGCGCTGATGAAGGTAATTACGCACGCACACCGCACACCCAGACACGCACACAGGCAGACAACGGTGCGTAACTTTCCCGTGGCGTCGCAGGAGCTCAACAAGTTCTTCATGTCCAGCTCCGCCAGCTACGGTATCTGACGAGTCTCAACTCGCGGGCTAGCGTACGAAGTTCGTGTGTTGCTTGCGTTACATTCCATCGCCATCACGCACCGCACCTCCACCCCGGCATTCGTCGGACTTTCGGTGGACCTCGACCGTCTGGCCCAGGCGGTTGGTGGAACTGTAGTTGGGATAATGGTCCAGTTGCAACAACAATAGGGACATCAACAAGCGAACGACAGGCGAAGGCCGCGATCGCGGCTGTCACGAACATCGACTCCGCGTGCTTCCGCTTCGCTTACCTCTCGGGTGTGGCAGGAATTCTCACGATTGAGACACAGACTTGCCTGCAAAGAGAAATGTGTTGAGAAAACATAATTTTACTTGTGAGTTTGGCGTGTCCGTCATCTTGTGATCGTTGGCTCTTCTTCGAAGGTGGCGCGCGTTTTGCCGCGGACCTTGCCTCGGTGGTCTGTCGCAAGAGCTGAACAACCGTCAGCCTGGTCTGTGTTCTTCCGTTCGGGAACAAGAGCGCACTCGGGCTGAGCCAGTTCCCCGGTGGCTGGAACGTTCCCTGCAAGGAGCCGGGTAGGCTCGCCCCCAGACTGCACTGCACTGCACTGCAACCCTCCGCTTGGTGGACTCTAGACTCGATTTGGTGGCTTCGCGCAACAACAGGGGCATGACGCAATCATCAACGTCATCTTCCCCTTGCGCCTCAATCTCGCGCGTCGACGCTCGGTCGGGTGGAGGTTCTGGCCCACCCGTACCTGAGCAGTGGCCGTATTGTGGATCAGCATAAAAAGACACTGGGACAAGTGTGGTTGCGTCACGCGAACAGCCTGATGCACGCGTGCACGTCGATGGACCCGATGAACGGCGGAAAGCAAGCGTACCCGGCCGGATACTGGATTGAAGGCCAGGTTTGTGGGAACGGACCCCAACAAGGACGATTAGGGCTCGTTACGGCCTTTATCAAACTCCGACGGGGAGCACTATTGAAATTTCAAAAATGCCAGTTCAGAATGTCCGGAATGATATCCTGTTGGTGGAGAGGTTGCAGGGAGATTGCGTGGGGGTGCGTCACGAGTCGTGGCTGCCGACGGCGAGATCGCGTTGCGTCTGGAGCCGGCCAGGGGCTCGCCTCGACCCTGGCGTCGTGCTCGCGTCACATGCTCCTCTTCACCTGCCTCGTAGTCTTCTCTGGGCTATCATATCGATTCTGCTCGTCACACCTCTTGGTTTCCACACCCGAGACAAACCACACGACACGACGGCACGAACACACAAGACCACCACCACCACGCATCCCACCTTTCAACCTTTGCACTCGACTTTGGAGCGACCTCGCACGAGTGCACACACCGCAAGCTCACCACCACCAACGTCACAACACGCAAGGCACCTCCACGTCGTGCGAGAGCGCCCTAACACTCAAACTCGGCCCGCGCGAAGCTGAGCGCAGCAGAGCCAGAAAAAGGACAACAGCCGTCACTACTCTTTCGACCCCGCGGCGCGCGTTGGTTACCCCCGGTCCGACCGCAACCAACCCACCCACCCACCTCGCCCCGGCCAGCGCGGCTTACCCAACACTTGCGCTGCACGGCGCGACACTACGAACCAACACTTAATTCCCCAACCACCATCAACCTCTCCGGCCGCCCGCCACTCCCCACACTACGTGCCCCAGCACCCAATGGATCACCACCGCGGCAGCGAGGGCGGAGGCGGCAGCCAGAGCGAAGAGCGCCGCCAACAACATCAGCACCAGCACCAGCACCAGCACCACCTCGGCGACGACCACCTGCCGCGAGGAGAGCACCACGCCGTCGGACAGGCGGACGAACCGACAGCGTCAAGCCACCACCACCATAGCCCGCCGTTGGAGAAGGAAGGCGGAGGAGCAGGCATGAGGAAGAGGAAGGCCGAGCAGCACACAACGACTACGACGCCGGCGGAGCTGCTGCCGGCCGAGGCGGAGGAGAAGGGAGCATCGCCGCTCAGGAAGCGAAGAAGGCGGCGAGAGCATGAAGGAGGAGGAGGAGGAGACACGAAGGAGGAGGAAGCGGACGAGTGCAGCAGCGCAGAAGAAGAAGACGAGGAGGAAGAGGACGAGTACGCTCACGGTGGAGTGAGAGCGGAGGGGAAGGAGCGGGAAAGGGAGGAACATGAAGATGAAGCTGGAGATGAAGTGGAAGATGAAGATGAAGCAGAGGACGAGGACGAGGACATCCTGGAGCGAGAGAGCAAGGTGCCGTACGAAGAACTGGACGGCAGCCGCCTGCGCGGAGGACAGATCGAAGAGAACGAGGAGGAGGCCGGAGGTGAAGAAGACGTGCGGCAGGGCGAGGGCGGAGAGGAGGAAGATGACGAGGGCGAGGACGGCCACCACGGTGAGGAAGCCGATGAAGGCGACCGAGATGAAGCGGAGGAGCAGCAAGAGCGGCAACGCCTCTCCGATCGACCACCACGCAACCCCGCCGTCGCCTCCCTCTTCATGAAGACCTTCACCGGTAACCAGGAGCTCGATGAGTAAACCAGTACCGACCACCGGCGAGGCCAGAAGAAGACGCGCAAGTCCATGTGCCAAATACTAATAATTATTTATTTTCCAGCCACTTCTATTTTTCATTTCTTTTGGTTTTCTTTTCCGTTCTTTTCGTTCTACAGGGCGGCGGTGGAGGTGGTGCGGGCGAGGTCATAGTCCACCCGCTGCACAAACTCCTCTCTCTTCTTCTGCACCACGTCGTCGTTTTCTTTCTTGCTGCCGCTGCCGTTGTGGTTGGCGGCCAGCTTGGCCTGCTCGCTGGCGTGCAGGTTGCGCGGGTCTAGGTTGTGCCGCTGGACCGATGCCATGCGCTGCAGGCCGTGGGGTCCCATGGCCTGGGCCTCGCGAGCCTGCTGGTTCGCCTTCACGTTTCGCGGGTCGATGTTGTCCTGTGCCACTATCTCGCTCTGCATCCTTATCTCTCTTCTGCTAACGGCCGAGGACTAGGTTCCTTTTTGGCGCGTTCGGGTGCAGTGCACGAGGTGGTTTGCTCTTCTTGTTGCTGTTGTGGTTGTCGCTTGCGTTTGTTGGCGCTTTGCACGCGAGTGTGATTGTGGCCACCCTGATAGACCGACATTTCTACGAATTTCGATCGTCTTCTCTGCCTTGCCTTCGGCCAGTCTCGCCCGCGCATCCACACACATGTGGTTGGCCACGCGTGTGGCAACGTTGCCACCTCCTTCCTGACGTTTGCATGGGCTCATCCGGGCAGGCGTGCACGTCTAGAGAGACCACAATAAGACACTCAGGTCGCCAGAACACTCCGAGCGCGGCACTGGCGCATACCTTCCATTTCTGGCCAAGCACTGGCTCGTCTGGCGGAATTTCGTGGACTCCGCCGATGGCATCGCTTTAGGAGTTTTGTTTTTTATTTTGCTTTTCTCGTCTTTCCTTTTGCCAATTCCGTTGCCAAAGACACCAAGCCGACAACAAACGACGCGTAGCGCAAAAGCAGATCAGCAAAGACCCTCACCGCCCAGCAAGAACCTCACCTTTCGTTTCCTCCCCAAGCCAAGATGTCAGAAGCCGCCGCGGCCAAGCTCCTGCAGCAGCAGTTTAAGAGTACGTGCCGCCTTGCACCAGCAATCGATGCTCGCTTTGTTTTCTCGCATTAATTGATTGCTTCGCTTTGCATCCGCGCTGCTCTTGCAACAGAACTTATGACGGATCCAGTGGAGGGGTTTGCTCCCGAAATCCCTGACGATTCCAACCTCTACAACTGGCGCATCTATCTCGAGGGCCCCAAGGACACAATGTACGAAGGTGGTGTGTTCCAGCTCAACATGGCCTTCCCGCGAGACTACCCTATGGCCCCTCCCGAGCTGCGCTTCATCTCTGACTTCTGGCACCCGAATGGTACGTGTTGTGCAATTCTCCCCCTCCCCCCTCGGCGCACGCTCATGCCTTTTGCACTCTGCGCAGTGTTTGCCGACGGTAAGGTTTGCATCTCCATCCTTCACCCGCCCGGCGAGGACGAGATGAGTGGCGAGCGGCCTGAGGAGCGCTGGTTGCCCACTCAATCTGTGGCAACGATCATGCTCAGCGTAGTGTCCATGCTCAATGACCCCAACTTCTCCAGCCCTGCCAACGTCGACGCTTCGGTGCGTTCCTTGGTTGTTGATGCTTACAGCGCACCACACCTGGCTCACTCGGCCGCTGTGCCTTTGCGCTACAGGTTCAGTGGCGAAAGGACATGCCTGGGTACAAGAGGAAGGTCAAAGAGATCATTGCGAAAGCCAACGCAGAGTTCGATGGACACATCAAGATCCCTCACCCGGACACAAACGAGGATGAAAGAGCGAAGGCGATCGAACGGATCAAGGAACTGAACAAGCCCATGGACTTGTACGACGAATTCGATGACTATGCTGAGGAGGATTTCGAAGAGGATTTTGAAGATGGCGACGACGATGATTTCGAGGATGGAGACGAAGAGGACGATGACGAAGGCAGCGACTAGATCAAAAGGAAGCAGCGAACACGGTCAGCAGAGCACACCACTAGCGTTGCCATGGATATACTGTAAATAAATCTTCCTAAAATCGAACGAGCACATGCATTGTCGCAGGCCTTTATCTACGAACAATCAAACAATCCATTAGAAGGGGAATTGGGCCTTCTTCGGCTTGAAGGGCTCGTCGGTGGGGTCCAGCTCATCGAAGGGGTGGGGGTATCCCTTGCGGTCGCGGAACTTCTGCCTTACGACTTGTGCCATCTGCACGTCATTGACGGGGTCGTCCTCATCGGTGGGCGAGTTGAAGTTGATGCCTGCCGTCAAGTCCACTTTGCTGATGTCAATATCACCAACGCGCGGCTTGCGCGCGGCCTGGAGGACCGTCGAGGTGCTGGCCAGGCTCCGGTTCCATGTCGCGCCCGCCGTTCTCGTCGCAGAAACAGCACTCGTGGCGATCGTTCGTCTCATCATTTTGTTTTTGATGCTGATGCCCTTCGCTCTGTCCCCATTTCCTTTGAGCTTTTCCTAATTGAATAGAAAAGGAAATTACGAGAGAAATAGAACATAGAAAGGCTTCTCTCTTGTACGGTAGCAGGCGCCATGTCGAGCAAGGAGCACGTTGTGGGCGACTACTCGAAGTACACATGCCTGCGGGTGGACAAGTCCGGCGAAGGTGTGGCCGAGGTGGTGCTGGCACGGCCCAAGCAGCTGAACACGATGACCGCCGAGTTCTTTGAAGAAATCGGTCGCGTGTTCCGTGCGCTCGATTGCGACCCCGAGGTCAACGCCATCGTGCTCTGGGCCGAGGGGCGCATGTTCACCGCTGGCCTCGACCTCAAGGCTGCCGCCTCCTCCTTCAATGCTGGTGCCCCCGCCTTTCCCAAACATTATTAATCACATTACATTGATTTATTTAGATTGATAGATGGATAGATTCACATCATCTGCTGGCCCAGACCCGAGCATGAGCAGGTCGGAGGGTGGCATCTTCTTCAGGAAGATCGTGAAGCAATGGCAGTCCGACCTGTCGCAGATCCAGGAGTGCACCAAGCCGGTCATCGCGGCCACGCACGGGCGCTGCATCGGTGGCGGCGTGGACCTTGTCACCGGTACTGTGTTCAACCGCCGCGTGTGGGAACATGTCGTCGTTGAACATGTGATCGCTTACTCGAGGCGATGCTGTGTAGCGTGCGACATCAGGCTGTGCACCGAGGACGCGACCTTCTGCGTTGCTGAGACGAAGATGGCGATGGTTGCCGACATCGGCACCCTGCAGCGCATCACCAAGATCGTTGGCAAGGGGCTGGCCAGGGAGATGGTGCGTCGTCGATCATTCCCCCTCCCCCAAGAGGCGAAGTGGGAGCTCACGTGCAGCCTCGCTGCTGCGCCGCACCTGGAATTGACGCTGCCCATTCGCCAGGTCTTCACGTCGGACGACATCAACGCCCAGCGGGCTCACCACTTTGGCCTGGTGAACGAGGTAGCCTCGATTGCTCGCTCGTCGCTCACGAAACCAATCCAACTTATGCTGTGCCGTGTGTCGTGTCGTTGGTCGTGTCGGTCGTGTCGTAGGTGTACAAGGACAAAGATGAATTGTTGGCCAAGGCGAGGGCCATGGCCAAGCGAATCGCCTCCCATTCGGCAATGGTCGTACAGGGTGCGAAGATAGTGCTCAACTACTCGGACGAACACACCGTCGCCGAAGGCCTCGAGTACGTCGGTCTCTGGAACGGCAACTTCATGCAGAGGTGCTCCTCTCCCTCCAAGGCTCGCCGTTTTCATCAGCCGCCAATCTCTTCTCGCGTTCGCCAAACTCAATCATTTCTCGTTTCCTCCAGTGACGACCTGACGGAGGCGATGATGTCCTTCATGGAGAAGAGACCACCCAAGTTCAAGAACAGGCTGTAGAGTCACTCGCATGAATAACTCACCCCACATTCCTCCCACTCTCCACTCGTCCACACCGTCGCCGCACACAACCGCACCACGACACGACACGACACGACACACCTACACGCCTTACCTGAGCTGTTTCCGTTTTTTAGGTGCTTTCAGCGGGCTGAGAAAAGGTAAGTGTATCTCATTAGGGCTAGACCGTTGCGCTTTTTGACTCCGCCTTTTTAACCGCCCAGAAGACCGGCCGGATCCTCTCGAAGGTGCTCCCCTGAGATCTCGCCACCCGAGCGCCATCGCCCCGCCCCTCTCTCTTGCCAGCGCTCTTATTCCTCCCTCATCGCTCAAACCGTCTTCCTCCTCATCGTCTTCCTCATCTTCTGCCTACTCCTCTTCACCATCAATCTCCCCCGCCCCGCTTCGCAATCATCCATGACGCGCCAGTAAAAAGCACAGACGTCTGCTACATCACATCGTCATCAACATCACCAAGAAGAGAAGAGAAGAAGAGGATAGAAATAGGGAGAAGAGACAAGAGCAATCTATGGAAAAGACGACAACGAACGCCCCGACCGAGCCACCAGACCCCAGTCCGCGTTCCAAACGAAAGGAGCGACGCAGGACGCTCCACCTCGGCTCGCTTTCTCACCTCACCGTCAGCGGCGGCAGCAGCGGCAAGTCGGCGTCTGTCGAAGACATCAATGACCCGCTCAACAGGGAGAGAGGCGGCAGCGGCGGCCGAACGACCGGCGGCAGTGTAGTGCTGACCAGCGGGCCGGGAGGCCCCCTCAGCGGCAGCGGCCCCGTGAGCGGCGGAAAGAGCGCCGCGAGCGTGTTCTCGGTTGGCGGCGGAGCGGCGGACAGCGACAGTAATGCCAAAGACACGAGCGGCAGCAAGGGGCTCAGCAGAAAGCTGAGGAAGGCGCCGGCGGGCAGCGGGGTGGCCGAGGGAGAGCTCATCCTGCTGCGGCTCGAGGGCCGCATCCTCGAAGAGAAGGAGCGCGAACGTGAGAAGGAAAAGCGACGCAACGAAATGCAGCAGCAGCAGCAACCGACAAAGGAGAACGATGAACAGCACCAGCAGCAGCTGGCGATGGCGGCGGTGCTGTCGCCAAAGGATTTGACGCGAGGGGGAACGCTCAAGCGGATGATGCTGGCCAAGGCTGGCGGCGGCAGCGGAGTGGGGAGCAACCTGCGCGACGAGATGTCAGGCGAGAAGACCACCGGAAGCGGCATCAGCTTCAACAATAACAGCACCAGCGCCGCAGCCAACAACAGTAACAATGGCGGCGGAGGCGAGAGCGATGCGGCGCCGCTGGAGCGGCGGCAGCTCAACCCGCTGGTACTCGAGAGCCAGGAGGATGCCTCGGCGTCGTCACTTCAGAAGGCCCTCAGCTGCGTGCACGAGGAAGACGCTTCGCTCTTGCCTCCGCTTCCCCGTACGTACCGTCGCACGCATGGACGTTGCATCTGTGCACACGAACAGCAGGCTGACCATGATTCTGCGGTGGGTGTCACAGTGGAACGGCTGCATCGCAAATCGCTGGGCGGGTGGATGGAGCAGCTCACTCGGCGAGCCAGCGCAGCGCAATCGCCCAGGTACTTGCACCCGCTGCCACCATATCGAGTTCAACGTATTTAATTCGGTCGTGTCGTATGCACAGCATCGCGGAAGATGAAGAGTTGATCGAGTTCGAAGAGGCCGAGATTGCATGCCTGTTCTGGATGCAGGTGGAGCTCTACCGCCAGGCGTGCCGTTTCGAGCGAGACAAGGCTGAGAAAGAGGCCACGTCCACCACCACGACGGCCGCAGCCGCCAGCGGCTCGTCGTCACCCGCTCCGCCCGAGCGTCGGGCGACGACCGGCGGCAACAGCAGCGCCACCAGTGAAGCAGGTGAAGCGAACCGCGGCGGGTCGGTACTCGGAGTGGCGCACAGAAGGACGCACCCGTCGGCACCTGTACATAAGATCTCGTCCCTGGGCTGGCCCATCACGCCATCCCACGGCAGCTACGTCACCTCGCCATCACAGCAACCGATTTTGAGTACCTACCCCGCCTACCTTCACGCACGCACAGCATACGCATACGCGCCACGGTCAACTCATCTTTGGCCCTCCTCCAGGTTCACACGAGTTGCGGCTTCGAATATTCCAGCAGCACGTGGCGGAGGACGCGCCACTGCGGATCGACCTCAAGAGCAGCACCGTCAAAGACATCGCGCTCGAGATGGACGCCCTCTCCTCTTCTTCCTCCACCTCCACCCTCTCCTCCTCCATTTCAACATCAACCGTCACCACGTTGTCGTCGTCGTCGCTGTCGCTCACCGCGCAGTCGCCGCTCTCCTCCTTCTCGTTCTCTCCCCTGCCGTCGCCGCTTCCGTCGCCCACCTCGGCGTCGGCCTCTCCGTTCTCGGCCGACAACCTCCAGGCCCATCCGCACCCGGCGCACCTGCACCCGCACCTTCCCGACCTGCTGTTCCGCGATGCCCAGCGGCAGGTGTTCCTCCAGCTGCGCCGAGAGGCGTTCCCCTCCTTTCTTCAGCTTTTTTTCTCGGCCTCGCTCGAGGCCATGGACTACCCACAACCACTTCCCGAGGCACGTACCACCCGAGCTCGTTTGGGTCGTGCGCGATGCGCGCGTGTGCGGTGACTGGGCTGACGGTGGGGCTCGACAGGTGGTTTTTGAGGAGTTCCGACGCGAGTTTTCCAAGTCAGAAGCGCCAGTTTTGGCCGACGCTCCCGACGACCACGGCTGGCATTTCCTGGAGGCCACCAAAGGCGTCAGGTACGCTCACACACACACACCACCGCACACGCACACGCACAAGCACGCCATCGCACACGCACCATCGCACACGCCCTCCCCCTAAATGCCAAGTGCAGGTGCCTCCGCAAGTTCTACCCTGGCAAGGACATCGGGAGCGCCAAGGCCGTCGGCGTGGTTGGCGCGCCGGCGGCGCAGGTGTTCCGCCTGGTGATGGCCTGCAGCGAGACGCGGCAGGAGTGGGACGAGCTCTACCTGTCGGGCAAGGTGACCGAGAACCTGGCCTCCAACATCCAGCTCCTCTACTTTTCCATGCGCAGCCTGTGCAAGACGGTGCGCAAGCGCGACTTTGTGGTGGCCCGCGCGTTCGCGGTGCTGCGCGGGAAGGAGGGCGAGCGCGGCGGAGCGCCGCGGGACACATTCGTGGTAATCTCCAAGTCGGTGCCGTCAGCTGCGCACCCGCCCCAGAAGGAGTTTGTGCGCGGCGAGGAGGTAATCGAGGGCTGGATCATCAAGGAGACCGGCAACAACTCGTCGCTCATCACGCGAGTCGTGTCGATCGACTTCCGCGGCAAGATTCCGCCCTCGGTAGTCAACGCGCTCAACCACCGGTTCGTCTCATACTGCGCGCATGCACCATTGCACATGCACACGCCGCTCGGCAGTTGACTAATGCGTGCGGTTTACCGTGGCGATGGTAGGTTGGCGATTACGTCGGTCCTCAACATAAAGGCGGTGTTCGACAAAGTGCGCGAGAAGACCAAGGAGCTGATGGAGCCCGATCGCGACACCTACTTCCCGTTTGTCGCCCGGGTCATGTACCCGCATCAGTTCGTCACTCGCGAGGAGACGGCCAACGAGTACTCGCCCAGTCTCACCGGTGGCAGCGGCGTCGACGACGGTGGTGGTAATCCCTCGGCCTCGGGGGCATCGGCGGGCTCGGGCTCGTCCTCGCTGTTGGCGGTGAGCCCGAGCAAACCGGCACGGCGCGGGGTCAAGATCAGCGACGACGTGGACGAGAGCGACGGCAGCCACAAGCGCGAGAACGGCCGGCCGACGCCGAGGCCCGCCGCCGAGATCCCAATCCTGTCGGTGATGGAGGGCGAGCTGGTGACCGTCGTCAAGAAGGTGCCCGGCTCCAAGCTCTGGTACTACGCCGCTTACCATCACCACCATCACTGCGTGTGTCGCGTTGCTGACGTGGCTGCGGCGACGGCCTGTGTCTGTGGTACAGGGAGGGGTTCCACAACCGCAGACGGGGCCTGGTCAACATCGACTACATCGACCCGATCCTGCCCACGTTGCCCAGCCCGTCGACAAATATGATCATGGTACGCGAAGGGGCAACCGCACACAACAGAAGGACTCGACCATGGCGCTGACGCAAACGGCTGTTTGCTTGGTGTATCGACCGCGTTCAGAACCCGGGCATGGTGTCGCTGATGGAGATCCTGCTCGAGAGCGACTGCCGCGTGGTGTTCACGCTGCTGTCGGTCGTGGATCTGGCCTTCAACCAGTCCATTCCAGAGGCCATCATTCGAATTCACGAGGTGGGTGGCGCCCCCACAGTTTTGATTAAGTCCGCCATCACGCTCGACCTGTCCAGTACGTTACCTTCTTCTTCACGTTCCTTTGTGGCTCTGGCATTTGGTGGGCGGCGGCGTGGAATGTTAAACGTGTTTGGGCTCGCCTAAACAACTTCTATTACTTGGCGCAGAGAGCACTGCCGTGGGGACGCTGTTCCGGGGGAGCGAGATCCACACTTCGCTACTCTCCAGCTACGCCAAGACGGTGGCCAAGAAGTACCTCACCAAGACGCTGACGTCGCTCATCCACAACGTGTGCCAGCTCTACGACGAGGGCAAGTCGTTCGAGGTCGACCCGGCGCGGCTCAAGGAGGGCGAGGTGCTGGCCGATAACGCCGATCAGCTCGTCACCACCACGCGCAGCTTCCTTGAGAAGATCCTCCGCACTGTCGACGAATGTCCAGCGTACCTCCACCATTCCCCTTGCCTTGGCGTGAGTGTAGCTGGTCGTGTCGTTGTTGTCGTGTCGTTGTTGTCGTGTGTGGTCGTGCGATAGGTTGTTTCACATTCCACCACTCTTGCTCTGCGCAGCTCGTTGCGCGACATTTGTCGGCATCTTCAGCGGGAGGTGTCCTCCAAGTACCCGGGCACCCACTACACCGTGCTCGGCGGCCTCTTCTTCCTTCGTCTCCTCTGCCCTGCCATCGTTTCGCCCACAGAGCGAGCCCTTATCAAGGGTGCATGCCTCTGTGTGTTGCGTGCGTCTGTGTGTGTCGTGTGTGTCGTGTCGTGGCTCACACAAAATTTGTGCTCGTCGCAGGCCAAATATCGCCAGGGGTGCGGCGTGGGTTGGTGATGATCTCCAAGGTCCTCCAGAACCTGGCCAACGGGATCGAGTTTGGGTGCAAGGAGGCCCACATGGCCATCCTCAACCCGTTCATCATCGATAACCTTGCCGTCGTTCATATGTTCTTCGACAAGCTCACCGTACGCATTCATTCATTTTTGTTTGATGGAACCAAAACGTTGTTGTTTTGTTGATTGTTTTTGTGGCCGTTTCTCTCCTAGGACGAAACGGAGGTCAACAAGGCGCTCAAGGCCGAGGAGCGGGTACGCGACAAGCAGGACGTGGACACCGACCTGCCGCAGGACTCGCTCAACGTCATGCATGCCGAGCTGAGCAAGCACCTCGACGGCATCGCCGACAAGTTAGAATTCGAGGATACCGTACGCGCCCCACGGAATACACCGCATCGGAATGCGCACGAGCGCGGCTAACCCCTTCTCTTCTTGTGTTGGCAGGAGGCTGGAATGCCGACCCTCGAGCGGCTGTTGAGCGTGCTCACGCTTCTCGGGCCTCCGTCAACAGAAATCAACAAGCCGTCGACGAGCGCCCTGAAGGGGCACCTCCGTCGGCTCTCGTTCGGCAAGGGCTCCTTCATCAAGACCTTCAAGGTATGCAACGCTCGCGGCGATTCTACCCTCATAACACACACACACACACCACACTCACGATACCACACGGGCCCACTCTACAGCAAGAGCGAGAGGCGCAGAAGGAAAAGGAATCGGCGGTGCCGAAGAGCATTATCGTGACCAATTCGGACAAGAGCGAGCCCATGCTGCTGCCCTCAATCGAGGAGATCATGGAGGAGCGTATTGAAGTGGTCGGCAACGAGGACCTCGACTTCTCGCCCGAACAGCGACGACGAGGCTCGTTTGCCTCCTTCTTGCCTCCTCCTCTTCGCACCACCTCTTAACCTAACTCTGTGTCGTGTGCGTCATGTCGTGCAGCCAAACTGAAGAAGGACAAGCTGGAGAAGATACTGGGCGTGGCGCTGAGCCCGGAGAACCTCAGCGCGCAGCTCTGTGGCGGCAGCGCGTCGACCTCAGCCCCGCCCTCTGCCCGCGGCGACAAGAACGTGCTGGCCATCAAGGACATCCGCGAGCGCGCCCGCTCGACCACGGCCGCCCCGCCCGGTTCGTCGCCATCGAGCCCCGCAGACAGCAAGCGGCGGCAGTCGTCCACCGACCGCACCACCAAGAGCGACGTCGACGGCACCCGACGATCGCCGCGGCGCGACGACAAAAGCAGCGACCAGCGGCAGCAGCGGAGCAAGCACCACCAGTACACGGCCACCGTGCCCGGGGCCTCGCACAAGCAGAAGCTCGTCCACAAGCGGCTCAAGCTGCAGAAGCTGCTCGGCACCCACATCTCCTCGGAGAGCATGATGAATCAGGTCAGCCCATCATCGACCGACCCGACCGCCGCCTCTTTCGGCGACGACGAGCGCTCCATTGGCGACGACGACGCCTCGACGTCGTCGTCGCCTTCATCTCCCTCGTCGATACGAAAGAAGTGGTGGCTCGGCGGCGGCGGCGGAAATGGAGCCGAGGCGATGATGGAGAAAGAGGGGAGCGACCCACCGTCGCCGCCGCGCTCTGGGGAGGACGGCAGTGCCGGGAGGCGGCGACACAAGACGGCGCCCGAGCGGCCCAGCGGCGGCGGCGTTGGCGGGAGTGGCGGAGGCGGAGGCGGAGGCGGAGGTGGTGGTCTCAACAACTTCATGCGCAAGTGGAACACGAGCGACACGGTCAAGGAGCGCGAGCGGAAGAAGAGCTTCATCCCGTGGATCGGCAACAGCGGAACGCCGCCATCGGGGAGCGATGATGAAGCGGACGCAGGAGGAGGGTCGATGATCGAGCAGCACCAACACCAACCGGCTGAAGCCAAGCAGAAGCGGAGGAAGGAGACCTTCACGGGCTTCTTCCGACGGCGACTCGACAGCGGCGGCTCCTCCCCAGAGACACCGGTGTCGGCCATCGCCGCCAAGGCCGCCGAAGGCATCGCCGAGTAGACATAGAGCACGCAGATGCAATCTTGAAGATGGAAGATGGTAGATGATGAAGATGGAAGAGGAAGATGGAAGAAGAGGAAGTAGAAGAGTTTGCAAGCACCGTGGCAGGAAGGTGAGACAAAGAGACGTGAGGTGCTTGCTTGTACCGCCGAGAGACCACTCAAACATGTACATGTGCTACAAAACCAAGAAAGTGGTGTCGTGACGCCATGGTGGCGTAGGGGGCTGAAGGAGGCGAAGGTCACTTCCACGGAGTGTGACGTGAACTCCTCAACGAGAGGCTGTCGGAGAATAAGAGGAACCCGCAGCAGCAACAAGACTGTCGACGACGAGCTCGGAGGCAAGATGAGCGCCGCTTCATCATCGAATGCCTCGTCATTCGATGGGGGCAACACGGGTGGAGGGGAGGCGAAGGAGGGAGGATGTGCGGCGGTGAAGCATGTGGTGGTGCTCATGCTCGAAAACCGTTCGTTCGACAACGCCCTGGGCTACCTCGATTCGCATCATCCATTCGACGGACTCCATCCCACGTCCTCTTCCTCATCTCACGCCACCCCTACGCAAACAGCTGATCTTGCGCAGGAGGAGCGAGAGAGTAAGGCCGCGGAAGATGGAAGGAGTACGAGTAGCGAGGCGAAGGAGGAGGTGAAGATGAACAGGGCCTACTCCAACTCGACGACGACAGGCGCCGTGGACGAGACCGTGTGGCCCGAGCCCAAGGCCCAGTTCTACACGCCCGTCGACCCGCCCCACTCACACAGGGAGATCATGGAGCAGATGTTTGGCGAGGGCCGCGTTCCCTCCTTCCCCCACGACGCTTCATCCACGCCACCCAAGGTAGATTTATTATTATTATTATTATTATTTCAATCATAAATATAAATATATAAAAATACATATAAATAAAACGATGGGCGTGCAGCCGGACATGAGCGGCTTCCTGTCGTGGTACGCGCGCCGGTGTGGGGAGTGGCGGTACCCCCACAAGCTCGACGCCGACGAGCACCACAAGGTCATGCACGCCTACACGCCTCGTGATCTCCCCGTTCTTAGGTAACGCATGCACGCGCACGCACGCACGCACGCACGCAGCTAACGATCGATGCCTGCAGCACGCTGGCCCGGGAGTACGCGTTCAGTGATGCGTGGTTCTGTTCGATGCCCGGTCCGACGGCGCCCAACCGCCAGTTCCTCCACTCGGCGACGTCGGCCGGGCTCACGGCCAACAGCGGCCGGCCGCAGCACCAGCCTACCCTCTTCGACATGCTCGACGCCGCGGGGCGCGACTGGAAGGTTTACTACCACGACATCTCTACCGTCATGACCTTCTCGCGCGCGCTCGCGAGGCCCGACTTTGCCCGACGCTTCGCGGGCTTCGAGCGGTTCGAGGCCGACGTGGCCGGCGACGACTTCCCGGCCTACTCGTTCATCGAACCGCGCATCTTCGACGACCCCGTCAACGGCCTCTACTCCAACGACCAGGTACCGCACGCGCACGAGCACGACCGCACACTCGATTCACTTGGTTGATCGCACATGCTCATGCACACGACCCTAGCACCCACCGCACGACGTTCGACGAGGTGAGGTTCTGCTGGCGCGGGTCTACGAAGCGATGCGCAGTTCGCCGCACTGGGAGTCGTCGCTGCTGCTGGTACTCTACGATGAGCACGGCGGCTACTATGATCACGTGCCCCCGCCCTACGTGCGACCAGCGACAGCGGCGATGGCCACGACGACGCAGGCCCCGGCCGCGTTCGATTTTTCAGTGTTGGGCCCGCGCGTGCCGGCCCTGTTCGTGTCTCCGCTGATCGAACGGCGGCAGCCGCCCGTGCGACCACGGTCCGGCGACCAGTACTTCACCCACGAGTCCTTCATTCTCACGCTGGCCAAGGTGCGTGTCTGCTGATCAACTGCGATTGTCCGACTCGGGTTCTCACGTGTGTGCGTCGTATGCGTGTGTTGTGGTGGTGCGTGTCGTGTGCGGTCGCAGATGTGGGATCTGGACGCCAGCATGCTCGAATGGCAGCACGATCCCACACAAATCGCGACCTTTGAGTGGCTGTGGCAAGGACGGCCCACCAGCGACGACTCACACAAGGTACGCACCAGTGGCGCATCGCAGTCGTCGCGCGTGTGCGGTGTGTGCGGTCATGCGTGTGCGCTTTGGCTGAAGCCGCACAACGTGCAGGAGCACCTGCGAATGCCGGCCTGGCGAGGGTTGGAGGCCGCCAGCGTGGCGTTTCCGCACGAGGGCATGGACCCCTACGAGGGCAACTACGAAGTCAAGTGGGTCGGCTGGGCCGTGGCGTCGGCCCTGTTCCTGCGCGACGAGGTGCGGGTGGACCACCCGGAGGTCCGCCGGTGGTGCGACGACCTGGTGTGCCTCCGGTCGACCCTCTCGGCGGGTCCGTTCATGGACGGATTCGACAAGGTGGTCGACGCTACCCGGCAGCGGCTGGCCGCAGTGGTCGGCGACGATGAGGCCAAGCGGCGCGAGCTCAAGACGACAGAGCCCTCGGCACTCCTCTCCCTTCTCCACTACCTGGACCAGGTCTGTCACGCCTGACCCATCAATAATCAATAACAACCGCGTTGTTTATTGCTAACCGGGCGCTCGCCCTACTACTGGAGGCGGATGAAGCGGCCTAGCTGGGAGTCCCACTGGACCACGTGCGATGAGCTCGACCTGAAGGGCAGGGTGGTGACGTCGCTCTCCGCGATCTTAAACAGGTCCGAGGCCACGGTGCCGGTCACCAGACCCCGCGGCGCGAGGAACACGTGCAGCGTGGGGTCCATCGCGAACAGGTCGTGCTCGTTCGACAGCAGCTCGGTGGCGGCCAGCGGCGCCCGCAGGGTCCACCGGTTGTTGATGTTCACGTCCTGCGACAGACCGAACACCAGCGGCTGGCCGTAGGCGTTGCGCACCGCGAATTCATCTAGAGTGACGCCCGTCAGCGGCGCGCCGGAGAAGACGCCGTCGGCCTGGAGCGTGTAGAGGAAGCCGGGCGTGATGGGCTGAGTGAACGTGGTCTCGAAGATGACGGCGCGCTCGACCAGGGGCACGGCCTTGGCGGCGTAGAGGCCGTAGCCGGTGTTGTTCCACTGGACGTAGTTGTGCTCGAACGGGCGGAAGGCTCCGAAGACGGTGAACCAGGCCCCCGGCGCGGGCTGGCGCGCGAGGACGACCTCCTGCCCGGCCGCGTGGATGGCCGCGAGCGCGGCGTCGTCAAGCTCCACCCGCAGCTGGTATTGCTGGCTGGGCGACTGCCCCGCCGCTGCGGTGAGCAAACCCAAGCCGGAGAGGAAGAGGAGAAGTAGGGCTGTCCTTTGCTGCATGGCGTCGAGGTCTTCGTTTTGGTGGACCCCCCGACGTCGGAGGCCAAAAGCTTTTACCTTGTGTGCCCCCGACATAAAATAAAGCCGTCCAATCCTCAAATACTGTCGACCAGTGATCACGAATTGATTTAACCGAAGTTGAGTGTTCTGTCTCTGAGCTGAGCTGTGAACATGTGCCAAAACCCCTTGTGGTCCCATTGCATTCAATTTTTTCAAAGTGAGATAGGTGGCTGCTGTTGCAAGGTGTTACAGATCAAACAGATGACAGTCTCACTTTGTGATTTTAAAATGTACACATGACATTGTATATTTGGATTTCTGTGTTTTGATGAACATTGCCATGAAGAGAAGTTGTGAAATCAGAACATGATGGGAAAAAGGCAAGTGAACATGGTGCAATAAGCCCAAAATTTGAATTGTTTGAGCATGGCAGTGTATGAAAGAACTTTATTGGAGTGGAACTGGAAATGGGGTTACTTTTTACTTTTGAGAGGCAAAGCCAGGCTGAGTGAGGAGCATGAATTGCAGCAGTTAGCAGCCAGAGTGAGGAGGTTGGCAGCAGTGAGCAGCCAGTTGGAAAGATGAGATGTTTGGATTTGGAAGGAATGAGGGAGGACTCGCGGAAAACTGGCCTCAGAGGTGTCAGGAGTTAACTTGGCGGACAACAAATTGAAATCTCCCAATTTTTGATGGGATAAGCTTGCTTTGGTCCTCAAACATTTTTAATGATTTTTTGGGGCAGTGCCCGGTGGCGTTTGCTGTGATAAAATCCACCACAACAAAAATCTCTCCAAATTCAACTTTGCTCCAAATTGGCGTTCACCTCCATAAATGGGAAGTGCACTTGCTCTTTGCTTAGTTGTTGCCCGCGAGGAGAGGAAGATGCGTCGCGCTATTGCCGTGGTGATAGTCCTCTCCGTGTTGGGCGCCTTCATCTCGCTCCACCAACTCCAGCTGTCCGAGTCGAAGGTTGCCGCGCCCACACGGAAAGCGGCTCTGCGGACCTTTGAGTGGCCCTCAGTCTCTCCATCTCCGTCCTCATCTTCATCTCCGCCCTCATCTCCATCTTCTTCTCCAGCTCGCTCTCCTTTGCCCTCATCAACAGCCAGCCCCTCCCCGCTGTGGACTGCGGAGCCCAAGCTGAAACCGCTGGCCCTCGCCATCGTCTTCCCCCAGTTCCACGCCATCCCCGAGAACGATGAGCTCTGGGGCGTCAACTTCACCGAGTGGACCTACCTCAAGCCCATGCCGCGCCACGTCGTCGACGAGGTCATCTACAAGCCCCACCCCGACCTGGGCTACTACAACATGCTCGACTACGGCCACCGCCGGTTCATGCGCGTGGTGGCCGACCGCTTCGGCATCCACGGGTTCTGTTTCTACCACTTCTGGTTCAAGGACCACCCAGGTACGTCGGTTCTGCTCGTTGAAAGAAGTCATTTTTTATGAGCACCATTTATTAGTTTCGCAAGGAAGTCGATTAACTGATCGATGTTTGTTTGGTGCGTGGCAGTGATGCATCGCCCGCTCGAGCTGATGCTCAAGGACGGGGAGCCGAAGAAGCCCTTCGTGCTGTGCTGGGCCAACGAGAACTGGACCCGTGCGTGGGACGGCAAGCCCAAAGACGTCATCCTGGCGCAGGACTACTCCGACCACGACGGCAACGTCAAGCACTTCTACTTCCTGCTGCCCTTCTTCCGCAACAAGCGCAACATCCGCATCAACAAGCGGCCCGTGTTCATCTGGTACCGCATCGACAAGGAGCACGCAGGGACTGTCGCGGGCATCATGGCCCTGTGGCAGGAGCTGGCCGTGAAGGAGGGCCTGCTGGGCATCCACTTCATGAGCTTCGGCCCACCGCCCACCAACGACTGGGTGCCGGTCGACGACCAGGGCCTCCAAGGCTTCGTCCAGTTCGAGCCCGCGTACTCGAGCCCGTGGAAGACAGTCGGGCGCCAGCCAACCAAAGCGGGCAAGTGGGCCGGCTTCTGGCTGTTCCACGCCCCTGAGATATGGACCACGTCGGAGCACCGTCGCCACGGCCAGGCCAAGGAGTTCTACCGCGGCACCCTATTGGGCTGGAACAACGCCCCGCGGCGCGGCTGGACCAATGGGGATTATGAGGGCTACCCGAGGATCTATCGCAATGTGACGGTGGACGAATTCGGGCGTCATGTGCAACGCGTCTACGACCTGGCGGTCAACGACACCAGCACCATCACCGGCCCGGAGAACTACGTGTTCTTCGCGGCGTGGAACGAGTGGAACGAACAGTCGATTCTGGAGCCCAACGACGTCCTCGGCTACGACATGATCACCACCGTCAAGCGCGCGTTCAAGCCCCAC
>CDFC01062354.1:0-15018 GCA_000826385.1 Acanthamoeba rhysodes | reverse complement strand
GGGGGGGGGCAATCGAAATTAGATGAAAATTGAAGGATGCAAAACGAAAAATCGTTGTAAGATGGCCTCTTCTCTTTGCAAAGGGGGGAAGCAGTGGACGAGAAAGCAACAATGTACCATTCATTGCAAAAGTTCATCTTGCGTGATGTGCGTGTGGCCTCCCTCAAGAAAAGAAAGAAAACAAAATAGAGGCGAGAAATGGAGAGAAAAATGGTGGGGCTCCTTGCACTGAAAGCGAAGAGGAAGGCCAACAAGCTGCCAGCGCCACCCAACTGCACTCCAGCATGGGTACCCCTTTGCCCAGAGCTCGAGACCTCCTTGCGCACGCCTGAGTTTTGCTGTGCTGATTTCTTATGTTCTCGTTTCCTGTTGTTGAATCGTATTACTTCATCCCGATGCAATCGACAACACGCTACCCGGGGCGGTGGGCTCGCGGCTGAAACAACAGCGACGAAGCGATTTCAGTCGGGCAAGTGGGACGGGTTCTACATGCACCAGGGCAAGCGCCACGAGCTGGTCCTCGAGCTCCAGTTCAGTCACGACGGCGCCGTCAACGGCACCGGCCAGGACAGCACCGGCTTCTTCAGCGTCACTGGCGTTTACAAGTACATCCCCAGCTCGTCCCTTGCATGGCAGGTGCCCCCATACGGTTACAGTGCACGGGGTAGCGTGCATGGGTACATGCACGTTCGTGCTGATGGTGGCATTTGTGCTCGGCGGCGCGATGCAGACCCACACCCCCGTACGGAGCCACGCTTACACGAACAGACATGCAGAGCGGCAACACAATGGAGATGTCTGGCTTCAGAGAGAGCGCCGTACGACACCCTCCCCCGTCCAGCTCGCTCTCGGTGTTGTCTTCTCGCCAAGTGCGACCTCGCTGCTTCGCGTGGGCCACCTGACGCAATCTCACCACAGAGCGGAGGGATCTTTGGCACGTGGAACGGAACGTTGGGCTCTGGTGACTTTCGAGTCAAGCCATCGGCCGACATTGCAGGTACAACAACCGTTCGAACCGTGCTGGCCCTTAGGAGACGATCAATGAGCTGACTGAGTGCGTGACCGACGTGGGTTCCTGCGTGCTCCGCGCGTGGTCGGAAATGCAGCGATGGAGAAGAAACTGAAAGAGGAAGCCGAGAAGAAGAAGGTGGAGCAGCTCAAGGCCATGGGATTCCCCGAAGAGTGGGCCAAGGACGCTCTCAAGGAGACCAAGGTAGCGAACTGGGCCGATCCTGCACATGATTCTGCCCCGATAACCCAGTGGGGTCGCTCCTTTCCTTGTGCGTGACGTGCCACACTCACGCTTCTGCGTGTCGCGTGTTAGGGCGATCTTGACGCGGCGGTGGAGCATTTGACACTGCAGCTGTCGGCCGGCGACGACTTCGGGTCAACACCAACAGCCTCTGGCAATAGCGGCGGCGGCGGCGGCGCCGATGCGGTAGATGCGTCGCTGGTGAGCCAGCTCACGGACATGGGCTTCTCCGCCGACCAGGCCAAGATGGCCCTCCAAGCTTGCGTACGCCCGCCTCCCCGGTGCAAGCACCGTGCTTCACGCTTCCCTTCCGTCCCTTAATCGGGTTCCTCTCGCACAAAACAGGACAACGATGTGGGGCGAGCGGTCGAGTTCCTCTTCAGCCAGTAGTACTAGTCGTTGAGCACCATCCACCTCAGGCCTGCCGTGTGCTGTTGGTGATGATGTCGCCGTTGCTATCGTTGATAGAATTGGTTTCTTGTCGTACCTTGGCAACACCCCAAGTCCCGTCCAATCGACAGCTCCGGGGTGTTGTCCCGCACGGCCGTGACGGCCCACATTTCTTTTAGGCAATCGCCTTCTTGTGCTCCCACCTCGCGCCTCTTGACCTCGCGCCCGATCCCTACCTTCTTCTTCCCATTATTACTTATTACTTATTCGATTATTTATTTATTTGATTTATCATGCACACGACGTCCACCACGGGGCGATTCAACGTCCTTGCACACCTCACGGCAGCGCTGATTTGCTCAGGTAGGCCAAACTCGCTCCTTCCTCGTTTTTTACGATTCGCCTCCTGCATGCACCATCCCATCCAGATGACGATTTAATCGTAATCATTTCGATTTATAAAAAACAAAAAACAAAAAATAATCACATGCGATAGTGGTGCTGGTCTCGGCGAGCCCAAGCCTGGTGCTCGACCAGGCCTACCTGCAGTCGACCGTCTCCACCGACTTTGTGGTGTCGTCGTCTTCGTCCGACGCGTCGTGCTTCGTGCCGCGGTGCCTCACGCCCGACGCGGCCAACCAACGGCGGCTGCTACGCTTCGGGCTGCGCGTGCAGAACCAGGGCGACGCCGAGGCCAGCCTCGCACTGGAGTCGGCCGCCGCATCCACGGTCACGAACGACGCCTGCTCGGCCGCCACGAGCATCAACGACTTTGTGTCGCTCGCCGTCAAGGACTCTTCCGATGTCGTGAAGGCCTCGGGCGTGCGTGGTACGCGTGCTCCTCGGTTGCGCGCGTGTGATTGTGCGATTGTGCGTGATTGTGGTGTCTCACTGCGCTTGTGTCTGCCCAGATTTGTGCCTTTTTGACCAGGAGACGGTCACGGGATACTCGGGCGGGGGCAGTGTGCCCTCGGCTCCCGTGTACTCGTCCTGCCGCACTTCTACCCCCTCCGGCCCCGTGCAGGTTCGGTTCACACACACGCACGCGCCACAAGCACTCTCCCCCTCCTGATGGTTGTCGTACGCGCAGGGCCTTTCCGCCGGATGGCAGGTGACCTACACGAAGGACGTCACTTGCATGTACCTGGACATCACCGGGCTCGTACGTTACCCGCCCTCTTCCCACCCACCACAGTGTTTGCCTGCGTCGCCTGCGTTGACGTTGTTGGTCCCTCAATTCAACACATCAGGCGGCCGGCAGCTACACTTTGGAGGCAACTCTTACGTCAGTTTTCAACGGCTCGACCGAATCCACCACGTACGTGGGTGCCTGATGCCCACGCTGTTTTTACTTCGGTCTGTCTTTGCGGTTCTCACCTGGCCTGGTCGATCTTTCCCTTTCGCGCATGCAGGACGGCGCCGTTCACCATCGACGACTCCTGTCCGCCTACCGCCAACTACGGCTCCCCTCAATACACCTCCAACACGGCGGCTGCGTGGTGCGTGCTCACGAACTGCATCGCGCCGGCAGCCCTGTTGTACGACACCTACAGCGGCCCCGCTCAACTGTGCGTGTCGTTGTGCGCGTGTGAACAGGGTCGACCCTGTCGCAAACGGGCACACGAGCGTCGCACTCCCGAGCGCCGGGAGCTTCAGCGCTTCGGTCGGGTTGGGCTCAACTCCCTGGATCTTCGGCTGCACCAACTTCGAGTACGCGCTGCGTCGCACACCACGCGTCAGACCAGTGCTGACTAACGAACTCCTCGAACACCAACAGGTCGTTTGCGATGGACGTGGCCGGCAGGGTCTCCTTCGCTGAGCAGGGCTCCGGTGTGCCGACCGACACCAAGCTCGACTTCACCCTCGCGCCCTTCAATGCCCTCTTCCTAAGTACGCCTTTCCCTCAGCGTGCACAACCGCACACGACCAACGACACGACAAGAAGAACAGCCGACTAACCCTGGTGGTCAGATGGTACGGGCTATTATCAACTCACGGGGACTTCGCCCTCCCGTGTGCTTCTGGTCTCCTGGTACGCTCGGTGGTTTCTTGTGGCCCTCTGTCGCAGCGTCTGCGAATTTTGTCTTCAACGTTGTGCTGTACCTCGGGAGGTGGGTTTGGCTGACAGCTAACGTAATCGCCGGTGGATAATGCAGGGTGGACATGAAGGCCAGCGATACCTACGCCAACCTCGCCTGGCAGGCTGAGATCAGCGAGGTACGTTTTTTTTTTTTTGTTTCAGCTCGCCGGGCATCGTTTAGACGCATCGCGCTCAATTCTGTGCTGTTCCATGTGGTGTGGTGGCATTACCTGTACAGAGCGGAGACGTCGTCTTCCGATACCGTAACGTCGTCTACCAACTGGAGAGCGTGGACGCGGGCGAAGGCCGTCGGCAGAACATCTACGTTTGTGGCGGCGGTAGCGGTGCGCTTCCTTTGCCCTCTACGCAACGAACGACCACGACCACGATTGTGTTGACTGACAATCGACTATCGATTCTTCGCGAGACAGACACGAACTGCGCCATCTTCACGGAGCAGGCGGTGACGAATGGCGGTGCGGTGGTGAGCAATAACTCGACCGTCCGCTTCCCCCGGCGACTACCCGGCGATGGCACTACACGGCCCACCGTGTCCATAGTACGCCCGCTTCTCGGCTTGGCGCTGCGCTCTCGGGCAGGCAGACTGAAGGTGTGTGCGCCGACAGAGCAACTCGCCGAGCGGGGACTCGTTCGTGGAGGGGACGGTGGTGACCTTCACTGCCAGCACCAGCGCGCCGGCCACGCTGGGCTGGTCCTTCGGCGACCGCTTCTACCCTCAGGAGATCGCCGAGACGGGCGTACACAACTTCACCACCCCAGGTAACTATCTCCACACACCCTCCCCCAGCACTTGACGCTTTTCGCTTTTTCTCTTGGGCTCATCACTCTTCTCTTTTGTCTGCGACTCGCACAATGTAGGCACGTACAACGTCCGACTGACGGCGTTCGACGGGACGTACTACGTGACCTCGAGAAAGACCGTCGTCATCGTCAGCTCGCACGGCGGCGGCGGTTGGGATTCGGAGGACACGCTGGCCTTGATGCTGGGACTCTTCATCCCTCTCATGGTGATCGTGTGCGTCGTGGCGATCATCGTCGCCGCTCTCATCTTCTTCTTCGGCCGCGGCATTGTGCCCTCCGGCGGTGCCTGGTGGAACAAAGATCCCGGTAACCTCCCCCCCCCCATCAGCATACCCACGCACGCACCACTCCCTTCCGTTCCACTCCCTAAGCTGTCTCCCTTACACCCAATTTCCACCACATGCACAGAGTACGTCAACACAGAAGCGCCCATCGCCGCCGCACTCTAGCGGGGGAGCAGTTGTGGTGCCGGAAGAGAAAACAGACAAAAGCAAGGTGCAACACAAACAAGATCGTGGGGTGAGACGCCCAGCAGGATCATAAATACACCAAGTAATGTACACCAACGCTTGATCTCCCTCTTCCTTCTCTTCTCCTCTCGATTTTCTGGTGGTTGCTGCTCTTGTGCAATCTCTGCGGAGGCTGGGGCCTGATGGCGCGTGGCAGTGAAGCTCACGGTGTTCAACATCGCGTGCGTCACTTCACTTCTTCCTCTTGCCCTTGGCCGGCTCGGTTGTCTCGCCGCCGCCAGCGCCCCCGTGGTCGTTGCTGATGGTGCCCTCCTTCTCGTTGGCGACGCACCGAAGCAAGCCCAGGTCGCTCTGTATGCGAAGTGTGTGAGCCTGCGCGGTGCTCAACCGAGCGCGGGTGGTGCGCACCTTGGCGATGATGAAATAGTTCTCCCCCGCGTCGCTCTCGGCTCCCTCCACGGCTTCGATGCGCACGGGCGCGCCGCCTTTCTGGTCCTTGAGCGTGACCACCAGGTAGCCGGTCTTGGCGTACGATGGTCCATAGTCCCGAGTCTGCTGCGGGATCAGAATGCAGCCCAGATCCTGCACGGCCTTCTTGGGCAGCGAGCTACACCACACACACACACACACACACACACACACACACACACACACACACACACACACACACACACACACACACACACACACACACACACAGTTGGGACATGACACGCAGAACTGTGAGCGAGAGAGAAGCAAGGAGAGAGAACATCATCAACGACACGACGAGTGATCGCACAGGCTCGCACCTGTCCTTGGCACCAATTCCGATGGCGAGAGGAAGCTCGACCTTCTTCTGAGTCATCATGTCCGACAAGACGACAAAGGCCTGGGCAAAGCTGGGCGACGGTTTCTGCGCGTGAAAGAGAAGCACCAAAAGAGCCACATCACGGATGAGCTCACCTTCCCGCACGACTGTGCGGTTGGCGAGAATGGGGTCCGCTGCGTACGGTGACCACGGCGTTGTTCTTGACGAACACGCAGCCAAACGACTGCTCCTCGAGCTGCGCCTGGGCACGCCGACCAAACCTGTGGTGTGCACACCGCCACCGCCGCCAACCCAATGCAGAGGACAGGTCCATGGTGGTGTATTTGTTGTCGACAGGTGAGCCGAGCAACGCCAAAGCAGGTGAGGGAGGAGGAGAAGCGAGGACGCACGAGATGGTGGGCTTGCCGCCACCGGTGGCGGCGGTGGTCTGCTTATCTCGTTCATCGAGCCACTTCTGCTTCTCGTCGTAGAACTGACGCTTCTCGTCCTCGAAGGCGCGCCGCTCGTCGCTGAGCTGCTGGCGGTCGGCCGCCACCTTTCGTCGCTCCTCGGCGAGCGCGCGCCTCTCCTCCTCCACCACGTGCGAGTCGGGCTGCTGCTGCCCGGCAGTCGCGGCCAGCAAAGATGGCGAGGGCAGCGCCTGCGGATTCTCCACGCCAGCGCCGCCCAGCAGGCGATGCAGATGCAGGGAGGGGAAGGGGAGCTGGTCGCTGCTCGTGGTCGAAGATGAAGCAGAAGCGGAGGATGCGTCAAGGTCAACGTTGTTGTCGTCGTCGTCGAAGCTCTGGCGCCTCTTCCTCTTGTTGGGTGGCTGGCGATCGACGTCGATGACCGCAGGGGGAGGGGCACTGGCGGGGGAGCCGAAGTCGGGGAGGAACGGGCTGCCGTAGGAGGTGAAGTCCACCTCCTGCGCATCGGTCGAGGCGTCATCGTTGAGGAGGCTGCTAATCGTCGACCGTGAGTTGCCACTCCCATTCAACGCAGCAGCACTGCTGCTGCTGTGGGGGTCCTCCATCCTTCCTGGCCAGGTCTTGGGCGAACGTAGAGAATGAGTGACAGATCGAGCCAGACCGAGATTCTAGGTCCCTCGCTGGGGTGAAAGCGCACGGGGGCAGTGACAGTGCAAGGGAAGGAGGAACAGGCGCGCAGTTGGAGCTCCTTGTCTCCTTGGTGTGGTGCCCCACTGGTCGACAGTCTGCAGACACCTAAACCCTGGCCAGCCACGGCTTCGAATCCCGCCCTAGACACCGGTGACTGATCCCCACGGAGGACGCGGCCCAGCCTATGGGCTACATGCGAAGGCCAAGGTCGGAGGAAGCGGACACGAGTGCGGAGGGAGTGACCCGGACCTCCGGCTTCTGGTACGAACGGCGCCATTAGCCGCCCAACGCGACAGAGTCAATCACGAACGCAATGGCACACCGGGATGCCAACCATTCCGCAGAGTTGGGCGCGTGCGGTGTGCGGCGGGGCACGGGTCGCTCGGTTCTCGAGCACTTATCTCTCGAGAACGCAAAGATGTCGTCCAACCTTAGGCTCACGTCGTCTCCCTCCCCTACAACTACAGCCATGCGGTCGTGCCGTAGGGCCTTTGTACTCCAAGCGCAGCTGTCACCACTCACTGTGCCCTATCCGATCTACAACAAAAGGCCGCTGCCCGAGCATCTCATCTACGTCGGACCGAACAACACGTCTTCTTCAACACAACTCCAACAACCACCCTCCCTTCGAAGCAACAAGATGTCGGAACCCAGGATCGCCTTTCTCGGTGCGGGCCAGATGGCCACTGCGCTCGCGCGCGGCTTCATCGATGCCAACGTGACGCGACCAGAGAACATCATCGCCAGCGATGCTTACGAGCCCCAGCTGCCCCGATTTCAGAAGGACACCGGCGGCAGCACCAAGACCACCAAATCCAATCTCGAGGCCGTTCAGAATTCGGATGTGGTGATCCTCTCGGTCAAGCCGCAGGTCATGTCCACCCTGCTCAGGGAGATCAAGGACGCTGTGGCCTCCTCGCCCCATCTCATCATCTCGATCGCCGCCGGCATCACGATCGACACCATCACCAAGCAGCTCGGCAGCGACACCCGCGTGGTGCGCGTCATGCCCAACACGCCCTGCCTCGTCGGCAAGACCGCGGCCGCCTTCTCGCTGGGCGGCAAGGCCACGCCGGAGGACGGCAAGCTGGTGGCGCACCTGCTCTCGTCGGTGGGCCTCGGGACCGAGGTGCCCGAGCGGCTGCTCGACGCCGTCACCGGCCTCAGCGGCAGCGGACCGGCCTACGTCTACCAGTTCATCGAGGCGCTCAGCGACGGCGGCGTTGCCGCTGGCCTGCCGCGCGACGTGGCCGCCAAGCTGGCGGCGCAGACGGTGCTGGGAGCTGCGCAGATGGTGGTGCAGACGGGCGAGCACCCGGGCGTGCTCAAGGACAAGGTGGCGAGCCCCGGCGGCACCACCATCGCCGGCATCCACGCCCTGGAGAGCGGCAGACTGCGCGCGACCGTGATGAACGCCGTGCTCGCCGCCGCCGAACGATCCAAGGAGCTGGCCAAGTCTGAGTGATTGCACTCCTCCTTTTCCTTCTTCTTCTGTTCATACATCAACAAACCTCAACACCCTCCCTCACAACCTGGGGAAGGAGATGCCTATCTTGGTGCTGAGTAGATTTCAAGGGTGGTGTCACGTTGTAGCAATCCGGGTATTAACCGGACACGAAGGGGGGGGGACGCGCGGACAATCGCTGGCGCGCAGGAGAGGAGGGAAAGACTTCGCCGCGCCGGGTACCGGTGTATGCTGGACTTGCTGGTCTACTGGGTTCTCCCCTTCGTGCTTACTCTCGGTGCTGCGCTGATCGCCAATTTCGCGGTTCAATTCGTACTGCACGAGACCGGAACGAAGCGCGGAGGGCCAACAACAACAACTAGAACAGAGCAGGGAAAGAGACAACAACAGCGAGGAGGAGGAGAAAGGAAAGCGATCAACGAGATTAAGAAGGAGAAGAGCGACATGGATACACCATCATTGCCTGAAGTGTCGACTACGACCCATCTGGAGAAGCATTATTCTCATGGATTCACCCTCGAGGTGGGCTCGTGCGCGATCCAAGGTCGTCGCCCCTACATGGAAGATAGAAGAACGATAATCGAGGACCTGCGGGACATGATGTCTCAAGCGGGCAAGGAACATAGCCCGAACGGAGCGGGAGAGCGATGCTCCTTCTTCGCCGTCTTTGATGGCCACGGAGGCCAGCTCGCGTCCACCTTCGCCTCGGGCTACCTCCACAAGAACCTTGTAAAATCTGCCCATTTCCCCCACGATCCCATCCGGGCCCTCGAGGAGGCATGTGAGATCACCGATCGCGAGTTTGCGGAGAAGTACCAGAGCGCTACCTCGCAAGATGGCACCACCGCGTGTATGGTCCTCATCATGGGCCAGCGCCTCTACGTCGCCAATGTGGGTGATTCGCGTGCGGTCCTCTGCCGAAAGGGTACGTTCCCCCCCCCCACTAAGGCAATCAGATCTCCTCCCTCGCAACTGCCCGCGCAATCGATGAGGCTCATTTTCCCACATCGTGGCGTAATTTCAGGCAAGGCCGTGGCCCTCTCCGACGATCACAAACCCGACAAGCCAAGCGAGAAGAAGAGAATCGAGGATTCTGGCGGTGTGGTAAAAAAGGGCTCTTTTTTCAACATCCCCATGGGTCCATTCAGGTGCGCTTTTCCGCTCAATCTCTAGCTTCTCCCTCGCCGCGGATTGTCTCATACCCTCTGTCCGATTTATGCAGAGTATACCAGGGCGATGGTATGCGGGGCGGCCTTGCCGTGTCGCGAGCGTTGGGAGACACCTTCTACAAAGACCCGAAGAGGCCAGGTGCGCTTTCTGCCGTTGTAGCGCTCAGCTCTCCTTATTGTGCCATGCTCTGCTCTGCATCGCCTCCTTCCCCGCGCACGGCTAACACCATTCATCACACATTGCAGCAATGGAGTGGTTGGTGAGCGCAATCCCAGAGATCAAGGAGGAATCTCTCCAACCTGGTGCGGACGAGTTCTTCATCGTGGCGAGCGACGGCTTCTGGGACGTCTTCTCCAACGAAAACGCGGTTTTGCTTACGCGCGAGCTGCTGCAAAAGAAGGAGCTCAGCCTCGCTGACGTCGCCCAAACGCTTACGGCCAAGGCCTTCTCAAGGTAACTTGCTGCTGCTGCTCAACCCTCCATATTGTTTGCCCCCTGCGCCAGCGCTGACTTTGTCCCACACCTCTGCAGAGAGTCTCTGGATAACATCACCGTCGTGATTGTCCGATTCATTTCGGACGGCACGATGGAGACCTCCAACGAAGGGGCAGAACGGGCAGAGGACGACGAGACGGACGAGATGACGGTGCTCGTGGACGAGGGAGGTGTGGTGCCGAAGGAGGACGACGAAGGTCTGTCGCTGGATGTGGACAATGAGGTGATCATCCGAGAGGTGAGCCCTTCGCCCGAATCGAGCGCTGCCGCCGACTCGACAAGCACAGCGGCGGCCGAGGGATCGTAACGAGGAGAAGGAGGAAGAAGCTCGGTCTTGCGTTGATCAACTCTTCAGGTCTGTCACGCGTGTCTTCACCGCCGAGACGCTAAGGCGAGCGAGCGGGCAAGCGAGTGAGAGGGAGGATCATGTGTGATAGGGCGACGGGGTGGGTGAAGAGAGGCGTCACACGTCCTGCTATGAACAGCAACAACAACAACCAGCCGAGAGGAGGAGACGACTCGAGGAGGCCGACCAAGTTCTGCGGATGTTCGTGGCGTACCCCACGTTGGTGCACAAAAAACAAAAGTGATTTCCTTTTCTTTTCTCAGATTATTTTTCCTTCTATTTTCTTTGTTGGCGCTTTTCTTTTTCTTTCTTTTCCCGACAGCCGTTGTTGCCTTGCCTTCGCGGAGCACAACGAGAGGAGTCGAGGGACAACCTTCGCCACCTACCATCCCAGGCACCTGGTACTAGGTCTCTCCTTGAAGGAGAGCTATTGTTGCTCGAGCGCTTTTTTTTGTTATTTTTTGGTACATTTAATAATAATACGATCAAATGATTAAACGCCTTCCCCAAGTGATGGCGAGCGGCGGCGGGGAAGAAGTGCGCCGGAGTGTGCCTGTGGCGGAGGCCCAGAAGCTGGAACGGTACCTCGCGCGCACGTTCGGTATCGACAGGCGCACGACCGACCTCTCGCAGGCCCACGTGCGGCGGCTGGCGTGTCTTCTGCGCAGCAACGAGGAGGGTGGCGCTCGCCAGCGGGCGCCGCCGACCGACGATGTGGACTTTGCACTTCAGCAGTTCTGGCGACTCGAGTCGCAGCAGCTCCAGCGACACAAGCGATCGACGACCACAACCAAGCGACAGGCGCGTCTGCTCTGCTTCCTGGGCGACATCGTCCAGCGGCAGCGCAGTACCGCCGGCGATGGCGACAGCGATGACGATAGTGACGGCGTCCGCGGTCTCATCAGAGCCGTCATCGGTGGTAGCCGCGCGTGGCAGTACCTCAAGGTGGGGGCGGCCTACGCGCTGGTGACGGCATGCGTGATGCGCGCGCTGACGCTATGGGGCCGCGGCAAGATGGAGCTCTTCATGCACGACCTGCGCGTCTACTTCCTCGAGCGCCAGGTTCTGGACCTGCCCGGAGTCGGCGCGCGGGCCGTCGACGCGCTCCTCCTCCTGCTGGCGACCATCTTCCTCATCCTGCTCCTCCTCGTCTGCTGCTACTTTGTTCGCACCGACAGCGAAGATGACGATGACGACGATGAAGAGGAAGAGGAAGAGGAAGACTACAACGAGCTGATCGGGCCTCACCCGATGATCGGAGCCGATCAGCGACGCGCATCGGCCACTGCGAAGGCGGTGGTGGAAGAGGAGGACACGAAGCCGCTGGAAGAGCAGCTGATGGAAAGGATGGAGGACATGTTCGAAGCGGAGATGCGCAAGGTCGAGGAGAAGCTCCGGCGCAAGAAGGAGGCGGCGGCGGCGAAGAGAAAGAAGCGCGAGGAAGAGAAGCGAGAGCGGGAGCGAGCAAGGGAGAGGCAGCTCGCAGCGGAGCACGAGGCCAGGAAAACGAAGAAGAAGAAGGAGGAAGACGAAGACGATGCGATGCGGGAGGAGTTGATGAAAAAGGAAGCGGAGGCGGAGGAGCAAGAGCGAGAGCGTAAGCGCGAAGTGGAGCAACAGCGGAGAAGGGAGCAGGAGGAAGTTAGGGAGAAGGAGGAGCAAGAACGAAAGCGACAGCTCGAGGAGGAACAGCGTCGCATCCATCAACAAGAGGAGGAAGAGGAAAAAGAGCGAAAGCGACAGATCAATGCGCGCCTTCGGGCAGAGGAGGCGGAGCGGCAGCGGCAGCTCGACGCGCAGCTCCGAGCGGCGGAGGAGGAAAGGAAACGTGCGGAGGAGGAAGAGCTCAGGGCTGCCGATGAAGCCGAGCGGCAGCGGCAGGAAGCGGAAGCGCGCCAACGAGCCGAAGATGAGGAGGAGCGCCAGAGAAAGGAAGACGAGCAGCGAAAAAGAAAAGAAGAGGAGGAAGAGCAAGAGCGACGGCGAAAGGCCGAGGAGGATGCAGCAGAGCAAGAGCGACAGCGCGAAGCGGAGGAAGAAGAAGAAAAGCGAAAGGCCAAGGCTGAGGCTGAGGCGGAGGCCCAGCAACGAGCCTACGAAGAGAAGAAAGAAGTGGAGGAAAAGAGGAGACGAGAAGAGGCGGAGAAGGCCGAGAAGGAGGCGGAAGAGGAGCGACGGCGGCAGAGCGAGGCGATGCAGCGAAGGGCCGACGAGGAAGCGCTAGCGGAAGCGGAGCGGAAGGCGAACGAAGACAGGGAAGCCGAAGAGCAGCGTCGAGGCGACGAGGAGGCAGAGCGGCAGCGGCTGATCGAAGTGGCGCGACTGGCCGACGAAGATGAAGAGCGAAAGCGACGAGAGGAGGCGGAAAACAAAGCGCGGGCCGAGGAAGAGAGAGAAGCGGCGGAAGAGGAGGAGCGACGGCAAAGAGCGGAGGAGGAGGACAAAAAGAACGAAGATACGGCGAGACGGGAGGCCGAGGAGGCGGAGGAGCAACGGAGGCTCAAGGAAGCCGCCAAGCGCGCGGCCGAGGAGGAAGAGCGAAGAGCAGAGGAAGAGCGAAGAGCAGAGGAAGAGCGAATGCGAAGAGAAGACGAAGCGACGCGGGCGGAAGAAGCCGAACGGCAAAGGGCAGAAGCGGAAGAAGCAGAACGGAAACGAGTTCAACGCGAAGAGGAAGAGAATGAAGAGCGGCTTCGAGCCGAAGAGCGGAGAAAGGCGGAGGAGGAAGAGCGAAGAGCAGAGGAAGAGCGAAGAGCAGAGGAAGAGCGAAAACACGAGGAGCAGCAACAGGAGGAAGAGCGAAGACGCGAGGAGCAGCGACGGGAGGAAGAGGAGCACCGAAGAGCCGAAGAAGAAGAGCTCAAGCTGAAGGAGCAGGAGGAGGCCGAACGCGCAAGGGCCGCGGCGGATGAAGAGCGAAGGCGATGCGAGCGAGAGGAAAATGAGAGACAGGCGGCGGAGGAAGAGGAAAGACGTAGAGCCGAGGAGGCGCGGCAACGAGCCGACGAAGAGCTGGCAAAGGCGGCGGAAGAGAAGCGGCTGGCGGACGAGGACGAACAACGACAGCGCGAGGCCGAAGAGGCCGCAGAGCGCAGGGAAGCGGAGGAGCACGCACGACAAAGGGCGGAGGAGGAAGAGAAGGAGGAGGAAAAGCGGAGGCGGGCGGCCGAGGACGAACAACAACGGCAGCGCGAGGCCGAAGAGGCCGCAGAGCGCAGGAAAGCGGAGGAGCAGGAGCGCAGAGAGCGGGAGGAGAAAGCGAAAGAAGAGGAAGAACGACGACTGGAGGCGGAGGAGGAAGAGCGAAAGCGACAACAGCTGGAAGAGGAAGAGGACGAGGACGAGACCGAACCGCAAATCCTCTTCCAAGATATTGGCACGGATGGCGAGGAAGAGGAAGAAGAGGGTGAAGAGGAGGAGGACGAGGAAGACGACGACGGCGAAGAAGGCGAAGAGGAAGAGGGACCAAATACCGACGAGGGGGAGGAAGAGGAGGAATTGCTTGAAGTCGACGCGGATGAGTTCGAGGGCGTGCGCATCTACATGGAGGAGGAGATCCAGCAGATGAGCCCCGAAGACCTCTCCTTCGTCGAGGAAAACGAAGCCGACAACGACCGCGAGCTCAGCATCGACGGGAGCGAATACGAAAGCGACTTCGACAGCAGCCGGGGCTCGAGCCGCGCACAGAGCGATGAGGAAGAGGACGACGCGCTTGACTGGGGCGACGCGGACGACGCCGGTCGGGCTGCGCGCGATTGGAGCGCCCCGCTGTCGGCCTACGGCCTGCCCCGCAGCGGGCTTCGCATGTCGCAGGGTCCTACGATCCTCATCAGCGGCCGTAGCCTCGAAGAAAGCGAAAACGACAAAGGCAACGAAGCGGCCTTGAAGGAAAAGAGCGAAGAGGACGAGGAGAAGGAGAGGAGGCGGCAGGAGCGGAGGAGAGCGCGGCGGAAGGCGAGGGAGAAGGAGAAGCGGCGCCTGGAGCGCTTGAAGAAGGCCGGCCTGCTCTCGCCTCAGTCCCCGAACCGCCTGTCGCGACGTTCTCGCTCCACGTCAACTCCGCCTCCGCTGGCCACCGCGACACGACGCAGATCGCGATCGTCTTCCTGCAACCAGCCGGTGCGACCTCATCCTCCACCCACTTGGTTCGTTTCAAGCGATCTTGCGCTCATCGCCTCACACTTCACAAAACCACAACGAGAGCAGATGGAGCCGCCACCGACGGTGGAGGCCTTGCTGAACAAGCTCATGGTGGAGCAAGGCGTGGAGATTCCCGTCGAGCGCGTCAAGAACAGGGAAAGCGTCTACAAGATCTGTAATAGGGTACCTCGGCTTCTACTTCATTCTATCTTCCTTTCGCGATCTGGGCCTTACTCCCGCACTGACACACGTGCTGCGCAACCGACATAGGCCATGACCATGAGCGTGGTCAACGGCTTCGTGGTGATCCGGGTGGGTGGAGGCTACATGAAGTTCGATGAGTGGTACTTCTACCTATGACGCTACGCCTGGCCCAATCCTTCCTCCCCTCTCTTCTCCTGACCGTGATGATGGCGTCTAGGTACGGCATCTACGGCAAGAAGGACAGGCTGAAGGTCAATACAGACGTAATAGGTG
>CDFC01062347.1:0-11093 GCA_000826385.1 Acanthamoeba rhysodes | reverse complement strand
CACAGAATTGTGAATACGCTCAAGAGGTGGATCGACAACCACCACTATTTCTTTGAGCATGACCCGCAGCTGATGAAGGCCTTTGAGGACTTCATGACCCGGCTCGAGCAGCACGGCGACAAGCACCAGGAGTGGGCCGCCGCCCTGCGGGTGCGTGTTACTGTCCTCCACCAGAAGAATGAAGAAGAAGCAAGAAGCAAGGAAGTGTTTGGCATTCCTCCTCGCACATTACTCACCCAGGGGAGTGGGAGCTCATCCGCAGAAAGTGCTGGAGGACAGGCCGCTGGTGATGGCCCGGCGGGAGAACCAGCAGGCGTCGGCGGTGAACCACAAGAGCGCGGATCCCTTGCTGAAACCCATCCTGCCGATCAACATGCAGAGCGATCGCATGATGTTCCTCGATCTTCATCCCCTCGAGGTGGCTCGCCAGATGACACTCGTCGAATTCAACGTACGTCCTTGCCGCTCTCCTTGCCACTGGCGCACACACACCGAATGACACGAATCATCCTGTCGCCTCTCCTCCCAGTTATATAAGAAGATTCAGGCCTGTGAGCTGCACCACTCGGCATGGACCAAGGGCAGGGCGCCCAACGTGCAGGCCATCACGGAGCGCTTCAACAAGGTGCCCACCACATTATCTATCTCTGTCTATCTCTGTCTTGTTTTCTGTCGTCATTGTCACGGGAAGGCATCCTTCTCTTCTCGTCTCTTCTCTTCTCTTGTTCATGGTGGACTGCGCCCGCAGGTGTGCTTCTGGGTGGCCACCGAGATCATCACGACGGAGGACCCGGCCATGCGGATAGAGGTCCTTTCCCGATTTATCCAAGTCGCGCTGGTACCACCTACCTCCTGCGGATTGCTTTGCTTCGCCCAATACCGAACAACGACGCCCTCTGTTCTCTGTGTGCGTGTGCGTGTGCGTGTGCGTGTGCGTGTGCGTGTGTGTGCGTGTGCTGTTTGTGCGTCATGGCAGTACTTGCGATCCATGAACAACTTCCACGGGGTCATGGAAATCTACGCCTCGCTCAACCTCGGATGCGTGCAGCGGCTCAAGTCCACGTGGCGGGTACGGTCGTGGCAGTCCTGATTCGCGGGAGGGGCTACCAACCCCACCAACCCCACCAACCCCACCAACAGGATGTAGATAAAAAGTATATTAGCAAGCTCAAGGAGATCGAGGTCATGTTCGACACTTCGTCCAACTACAAGAACTACCGCGACCGCCTCGATGTGATAGAGCCCCCACTCATCCCCTTTCAAGGTACGTGGTTCTCGCGCGCGCGTATGCATCGTCCTATGCACATCCCCGCAATACGGTAACCAATACTGGTACGCGTAGGCGTATTCTTGGCGGACCTCACGTTCATCGAAGAGGTGCCGTCGCACCTCAAGACCGGGCAGGTCAACTTCGAAAAGATGCACCTCGTCAGCAAGGTCATCTCCGAAGTGGAGCGATACCAGAAGACGCCCTACAAATTTTATCCCGTCGTGCCCATCGAGGAGTACCTCGAAAACGTGACCACCCTCCCTGGTGCGTTAACACACGACACGACCAACGACACGAAACAAGACCAACGACACACGACGCCAATTCTTATATCCCCGCGACACACTCACGTCGCACGACCGACTCATGATGCTTGGGGGGGTAACGATACGAGCAGAGAAGGAGCTGTACGATGTGGCGAAGAAGTGCGAGCTCAGCGCGCAGGCGGCCGAGAAGGAGGAGACCGGCACGGTGCGACTGCGCGGCACCACGATCGGCAGCCTCCGCCGGAAGGAGCGGAAGCGGCCAGGCCTCGACGAGTGGATGCCGCAGTCCTTCCTCCACGGCGAGAAGCAGCTCAAGGAGCTCGAGAAGCAGGTACGCTCGCGCGCTCACGCCCGCCCCTACCTACGGCGTCATCTTGTTTTGTTGATGCGCCTTGCTGGCTTTATATGTGTCCCCCCACCTTCACCCGCCTGCAGGAGAAGAAGCTCCAGCGAAGTATCTCCTTCCGCATGCAGCAGAAGGGGCGCAACAGGAGCTCCACCTACAGCGCGTGAAGTCTTGCGCCCCTTCCCGGAGCTGCCGGGCTAATGGGACAACTGCGAGCAGATGACACACACACCACCACCACCCCTCTCTCCAGCACAAGAAAAATCACCGTGACCAGACGAAATCACCGTGGTACCAGCGTTGCGTGCCGGGAAATTGGTGGGTGTCTTTTCGGGGGGGTAAGGTGTGCTGCGCCAAGTCTTCAGTTGGATTCCCCCCCCCACACGACGAGTCCTCCTCCTGCTGCTGCTGCTGGGTCAAGACGAGAACAAAGAGGAGCTGGGGGGAGAGAGAGAGAGAGAGGGAGACGAGAAAGATCAGTAGGTCTGAACTGACGACCGAGGAGATGTCCTCCTCCTCCTCTTCCTCCTCATCGTCGGCCCCCCGTAAGACGGTCGCCAGCGAGAATGACGACAAACCTCCCAGGGGGCGGAAAGCCCCCCTCCCCGAGACCGCCACCGCCGCGATGTCACCGATGTCGGCGCGTGACAAGCCCTCCACGCCCAAGGCCAGCAAGCTGGTGGATGGAAATCGCACGCGCTCCAGCACGCCGCGTACGGCCCCCTCCACCAAGCGCAACACGGTCCTCGACCTCAACAGCGCCAGCATGCCGGCGCTCTCGCTCTCCCCCTCGTCTACCTCACTCTCGTCGTGCGACTCTGCGCCTCCGGCCGCCGTCACATCGACGTCGTCGGGGACGCCCCGGTCGAGATCGAGGACACACCGCGACAAGGCCAGCGCGGGAGGAGAGAAGGAGCGAACCAAGGACAAGAGCGACAGGAAGGAGCGAAAGGAGAGCAAAGAGAAGCAGGAGAGGAGCGAGGGGAAGAAGAGGTCGAGAGGCGAGGGCTCGCCCAAGCGAGACCGCCGGCCCGGCACCAACAACAACAAGGCCCTCACGCCGAGAGACTCAGAGAAGAGAGGAGGCACGTCGTCGTCGTCGTCGTCTTCGTCTTCCTTTCCAGCCGCTTCTTCTTCTTCTTCTTCTGCTTCTTCTTCCAAACGGGCCATTTCGTCGTCCAGCAGCAGCCGCAAGCTCTTGTCGTCAGAGCGCAACCTCAGGGCCCCACGCGGAGTGAGCCGCACTGCGTCGGCCGCTGGCGAAGGCATCAAGCCCGGGGCAGCGGGGTCGTCAGCGGCGGCCAATCCCGAGAAAGGAGGCTCTCTGCGTCGCTCGAGCCTCCTCCGATCCAACAGCGCCATGGACCGCAGCTCGCAGCTCGTTGGGCGTGAGGGCCACACGCGGCGCACCAACAGCACCCGCGGAGTCAGCAAGCCGAGCAGGGCCGAGGCCGCCCCCAGCAGCAGCGGCAAAGACGCAGGTGGCGCCCAGCAGCCGCGAGACGACAAGGCAAGAGGGAAGACCACCAAGACCACCACGACCACCACGACCACCACCACGAAGGAACAACCACCGGCCGAGGGCGACCGGAAGAAGGAGGAAAGGCGAACTGCGGATCGAGAAGCGCGAGAGACCCACAACAAAGAACGAAGCGGCGCGGCGGCCAACGAAAAGACGGAGGCCAAGAAGGAGGAGATGAAGACGAAGAAGGAGAAGGAGGACAAGGAAAAGGAGACGAGGATCGAGAAAACGGAGGCCAAGGAGGACGAGAAGAGAGATAAGAAGCCGACGAGGAGGCACGACAGGCCCAAAGAGAAGGACAAGAAGGACAGGAAAGAGAACAGGAAAGAGAGGAAGGGCGAGAAGGAGAACGAGGTCAGCAGCAGGGAGAGAGAGAGGGAGAGGGAGAGGGAGAAGGAGGGCCAGAAGCGGAAAGGCGAGGAGAAGCCGTTGTCGGGGTCGCTCTCGGCTCGGCATCGGCCAGCTGTGGAGGACCGGCTGATGCCGGCTGCAGGCGACGGCGGCCATCGCAAGCGCGTGCGGCGCTCCACCTCGGAGCGACGGGTCGACCCCAACCGGGACGGCGTGACCGACAAGCCGCCCCACCGAGACCACCGCGAGAGGAAGGCGGCCCACCACGGCCGTGAGCGGGAACCAGAGAAGGAGAAGGAGAAGGAGAGGAAAGAGGCAACCCAGAAGAGGAAGAGGGGCAAGGCGACGGACGAGGAGGGGAAGAAGAGAGACAGGGAGGAGGACGCCGTCGGAAACGATGCGAAGGGGGCCGCGGTGGAGGAGGAGGAGAAGGAAGAAGAAGAAGTTCAGATGGACCGGAGGCAAAAGCGGGCGTCGTCGCGGCTCCAGGATGGGGTCCTGCTGGCGAGTGTGGGCAAGGAGGCGGAACTGGCGAGCGATGCCATCAGTCGCCTCCCCGTCCCCGGCGGATCCGAAGCTTCCCCCAACGACGTCGACCCGTCCAAGACCGGGGAGGGGGAGAGCGCGGGAGGCGGAGGCGGAGGCAATATCGCCGCCAAGCTGGGGTCGTTCATTCGGCGGTCAGGCTCGTTCGGCTCGGCGCGCCGCTTGAGCATTGTCGACAAGGACCACCTGGAGGCCGTGGCCGCCTCGAAAGCAGAATCCTCGTCGCCCTCAGCGACAGGGGCCAAGGCCAAGATCGGTTCGTTCATCCTCAAGTCTGGCTCGTTCATCAGCACCCGTCGGTTCAGCACCCCGTCGGACAAGGCCATCGAGCCGGTCAACCCCAGCAGCGACGGAACGGCTACCGAGTCGACCGACAAGACGTCGTCGGGCGCTGGCAGCTCCGGCGGCAGCAAATCGGGGACGCCTGTAGTCCCACCTGTGCCCGGAGCGACTCCAGGACCGCAGCGGCGGGTGGTGCGGGACATGCTGGCGCCCATGCGCGAGAGCAAGCAGGACATCCCAGCCGTGGCACTCAGGCCGGCGGCGGCGAGCAAGAGTTCGTCGACCACCACGACGGCCTCGTCATCAGCGTCAGCATCGGTCAGCACCACACCCGGGCGAGGAGAGAGCAAGCGGGCGTCGGGAGGCGGCCAGTACTCACATCCGCGGCATGCTGCAGCATCGGAGGAGTCGAAGGTGAGCAGGGACAACAACAACAACAAGAAGAGCACAGACAAGAAGAAGAGCAAGGACGAGAAGGCCAAGCAATCCAGCGGCGGCGGCGACGTGCGACGAGCTGCGGAACGAGTACCACCATACGAGAAGCTGTTCGAGGAGGTGACCAAGCTCCAGGAATCGGAAGTGATCAAGAGCAGCAGCAACAACAGTTCGCTGAGCGGTCGCAAGGAGTACGCGCGACAGAGGAGGTTCGACGCGGGGGAGGACCGGGAGGTGGATGCCCTGGCGGCCAGCATCGACCAGGACCGACAGACGCAGCCACGGGGCTCATCCGACGTCGATGTTCTGCAGGGCATCCTCGCCTCTGACGCCTTCATGCGCGCCTCATCGTCAGTACCACCTCGCGCCCCTTCCGCCAGCCACGTACGTACCTGTATGCCACCTCCTCTGCAAGCACGTGACGCCTCACATGTTTTTACCGTCCTACTACTAGAAGAGCGCCAAAGAGTGATCTCTTCTGACCTTGCCAACGTGCTGTGAGGGGTTACTTGCCAGGAGGGCGGGTTACTTGCCAGTCATCAGATCTTTCAGGAGCACTGCAGGCAAGGAGCATTTGAAGCACATGTGCAGGGCATATGCATCTCCTTGTAGCCATTTAGGCCACACTTGCTGTGATTGTTTGCAAGAACAAGACTGGCTAAAGCAGAGTGTTCATTAAAAAGTGACAGTGCAATTTCAAAGTCACCCATGCAAGCCCACCACATCCTGGTCAACAAACAAAGCCCAAATGAAACTTGTGTGTTCATATCAAAGTCACACATGTTGAAAAAGGGTCAGTGACTCTATTTTTAGGTCAAAATGCACTTAAATTAAATTAAAGGAAACCTTTTGAAAAGTGGCATTTTTTGAGCTTTTGATGTGCAGATCCTGCAAAAACAGAAATGGTTGTGTTGAAAATGTACAAAACAAGAGCCATGTTGTTGTGCAGATCTGGGTGGTGGGTCTTGTGAAATATGATCTTGGAATATTGAGGTGTTGTGGAAATTAGACCAAAGAGGGGTGAGTAAAGAGCTTTACTTGGCTGAAAGAAAAGAACACAGAAATAGGCTCACCAAGACTTGTGACTGGAAGTGGGGGTGAGGCGAGTGGAGGTGATACTAGGGGGAGGAATATAGTGAGTGAGGTGAGGATGTTGAAGGGTGTTGAAGGCATCAGTTGTGCTCTGGAGGGTTTTGTCATCCTCAACTTGAAGTGCATGGCCCAGGTTGCATAGTCCTCAAAGTTGGAGGGCTTGTTGACAAAGGGCAGGAGGTACCAGTAGTTCAGGATGATTGCAATTGGAAGGAGCATGTTGTAGGTGGGATGGGCATTGTAGACCATGTGGATGTGGTCTTCAGCTGTGGCTGGGAAGTTGATGCTGTTGAGGAGGAAGCAGGGATGCAGAAGCACCTTGTTCTCAGCCATGAGAGCAAGGCTTGCTGGAATAGCTTGGATGTCATCCTTGTTGGTGGGTGGGAGAGGAATGAGGAAGAGAGAGCAGTAAGGAGCACCAATCTGAGCTGCTGTGGTCTCAGGAGGAGGGCTTGGAACCCAGATGGTGTTGAAGGGGCAGCTGGAGTGGCAGAAGAGAATGACGAAGAAGCCACTGACCTGAGGAGGTGCCAGGTGGTTGGAGGTGTAGGCAACCTTGGTGAAGTGGAAGGTAAGTGTGAGTTTGTACTCAAGGTTGGGGTGGTGTGAGCTGGTTGATGGCCACTGCAAGATGATGAGGGTTGCTGGTGAAGAAGATTCCAATGCCATGGGACAAGTGAAGTTGGGTTGCTACATAGTTGATGTTGAGCGGGTAGTTGCTCTGGTTGATGCCAAGGTCATGCATGTAGATAGAGACCTGCAAAAAGAGAAGAACAATGATCAGTCAAGCCAATCTGATGCACATTGGACAGTCAACACATACAGGGGCAGAGAGGAGGAAATGTGACAACACCAACGTAAAACAAAAAATAAAAGTGATCTGATGTGCATTGGATTGGCTGGATGGACAGAAAGAGAGAGTGGTAATGTGATCTTAGTAATCATCAATGTTCCCCTGGCCAGAAGAGGTGGAGATGCTCTGCCTAGCCATCTGCTGCTCCTGTTCCTCATGCAGGGCTGTGAGACTTGCATGCTGCTCCTCATTGTCAATTGTAGCTTGGGTCAAGACTTTGGCCTCAGGGATGTGTCAATGTGCTGGTGGTAGTATTCCACCACTTAGAGGTAGATGTCTTGCACAGAGTTGTTGAGATACTCTGGGTGTGGCAATATCGCACCTGAGGAAAACCCTGACGGAAATGGGATTTCCCTGCAATTTCCACCAGAGATAACTCTCCTATATTATATGTTACCAGGGGGTAAATAAAGGACTTCTTCTAACATGACAAGGGTGAGGACCTCCCTGAGGCCCATCTACTTGAGACCCAACTGGTCTAATTCCCCTACACTCCTACACAAGTAAGGTTTAAAAAAGATGAAGTGAGGGGCAATGTTACCATACTTCTTGGAGGAGCTGTGATGAGCCTTCCAGAAATGAAGCAGTTTGCTTGCTGCTGGTGTCCAAGTGGCAGAAGGATGCCTGATAGAGATTGGAGGGGCTGACTTGCTGCTGAGGTGGTAACTCCATATTCTCTGCCTGAATGAAGCAGTAGAAAATCAGGTTTGGATATTAGAATGAGGCCTGCATAGAATGGTGGAGAGGGATGAAGAGAAGGGAGAGGTGGAACCTTATTGCCTCTGGATGTTGAATGAGATTGTTGAAGATCGTTGAAGATTGTAGGCCTTCTTGAGTGTGTTGGGGGTGACAGCTTGGCCTTCCTTCTGCAAATTAACAAGCAAACCTTACTTTTAGAAATTTCATAAAAACCACATTTAAGACAATCCAACACATGTCAGATTGGTGAGATGAGCAGAGACAGCAAGCAAAGAGATGGTTGTAATGCATACCACATAGGCAGAGTAGAGAGGAAAGTTTGGCGCACCAGATGCAGTTGCCCAGGGTGTACTGCTTGTAGTGGGCTGTGAGGTATCAAAGGCCAAGATGGTTATTGCTCCTGTTGCATCAATCTTGTTGATGGACTGAGAAAGTGCATTGAGAATGAGATGGTTGACATCCATGTCATCCCACCTTGGCTTGACAATCTGGAAGTGTTCCCACTTGACAACGCCAAGCATGCACCAAACAATCAGTCAATGGTTGCAGTTGACAGCCTCTGTGACAAAAAGGGAAGTTAGTATAAGTATGATGTCACAAACACCAAAATCACATTTGGTAAGTGTTGCTTGGGTCAACACTTTCATCTTTGTTGAGGTATCAAATGAGGAAGCTGTGGCTCTTGAAGATTCCTGATTCTTTGACACTCTGGAAGAGGTGTTTCAACCTGCAGATGTCAACAGGTCGATGATGAGCTGTATTGATTGGTATTGGAATGAACATGTCAGCATTGCAGAAAATGCACAAACTCACAATCCCACATGCATCAGATGAGCAGGATGTGCAGAAAAACATGGACAGTAGTTAAGGAGTGGTGTTAAATGTGGACTTGGGTCATACCAAACAGGGTTGCATTGGCAAGGTTGATTGAGCCCTTCCCATCTTCTATCCACTGTTGGTGCAGTTCAGTGGGGAGAATGTCAGCTCCAGACACCTTGAGGTTACTGGGATCCAGACCAGCAGTGCTGCGAAGATGAGGGCTGGCCAGGTCAGGTTGGAGCTGAAGGCTACGCCAGTGAGGGATAGCCTGAGGTATGAGTGACTCTGCATACAGTAACACAAGTCCATATATTACAAAATGCACCAACTCACCTATTTGATACATGTCAGATCAAAGGGATGTGCAGTTGAAGGCAAAATGACAGATGCAGGATTGTTGAGAATGTGTGAAATGGCAATCCAACATGTATTAGATTGTGTATATGTATGTAGAAGTTGTAAAAATAAACAAATTATACCTATTAATATGAACATATCAGTAATGCTCAGAGTCGCCTCTGGAAGAGCAATGGGTGGTCTCTCAGACTTGCAGACCTTCTTGACCAGATGCACATCCTGTTACTTACCTTTTCCTCCTCTTCCTCCTCCTCCTCCTCATGAACAGCTTGACACTCTGTCCCTTTGTCCTTGCAATCAGCCTTTCCTCAGCCTCCTTGTCCTCCAGCTTCTGTCCTTCCTCTGGAACCTTCTTGTGGATGAGTACAAGCAGCTTAGCTACACCTTCCACCTTCCTCTTGCACCAATCCTTCACTTCTTCAGCCAACATGGATTCCAGGCTGGGAGGCAATGCCAGAGTGGTGGATGATGGAGTAGGGGTGGTGGACATGGTGGTTGCTGAGTAGGGTCGAGGATGATGCAGGTGGCTACAAAAACAGAAGAACTATCACACTGCTTATTAAATACTAATGCAGAATGTCCACAGATATATGGTATCAGCTGCTTTATTCTTACAGCCTTCTTCCACAAGCACTGTACTGCCATGTGGACCAATGACATTAAAGTGCCACTTGAAATGTTGTGTGCTTCTTGCTGATTACTTGCCAATAAATTCTTATGTGCTTCCCTCATATTTGTGATCTGATGTGCATTGGATTGTCAGCATGTATGCACTTGAACAATGATTCTTGAAGTATTTGCAAAATCTTATGTGCCTAGTTTCTTATGAAACTACTAAAATTTCATTAAAGTTCTACATATTTGCCATCTGACGCACATTGGATTGGCAGCATGCACACATTCCCATGAAGCTGTTGAGCAATGATTATAAAACTCTGCCATAATGTGTAAACTTTTTTGTTCTGAGTTTCCTGATGATAATGATTCAAAACATGGCAGGAGCAGCACCGTTCACACACTTGCCCTCTTGCCCTTGCTTGAGGTACAACATTGTCAAACAGCTCCTCCCCAAAAAAAATTGTCTTAAAGGCGTATCTGCTCATCTCACCCATCTGACATGCATTGGATGCTCCTTCTTCGTTTTCATGACGTTTCTATCAGCAAAATTTGCATCCCAGACCTGCAGCTCAGGCCTAAAACTAAGCTACCATGATTGTGTACTTTGTTGTTAGTGGCTAACATTGTGTTTCCCATTTGGAGGGTGGGGTATAAAGGACAAGCATCCATTGTCTCTCTCCACCATCAACAAGACCACATCTCAACTGCCATACAGCCTGACATTCTTCCCAGTGACCTTATGACCCCCTTCCTCTCCATGACTGTGCCCTCATCCCAACACACTCCTTGAAAGTGCAGGAAGTTGGCCCCCAAGCAGCGCCCTCGCCCCAGCAAGCCTGCTCAACTGACTGATGCCACCAAGATCCTCCCTTGCTGATGACCCTTGTTGCTCCAAGAACTGCCTCTCACTCATCTCTGTTGAGCAGATCATGTCACTTAGGGAGCGCTATGCAGCCTGCAACAAATTTGAATGCAGCTCCAGGATCATCACCATTATGGGTGCCTCAGCTGGTGAAGACAATTCTTGTATGGACATATGCATTTTTGGCACACCCTTCTGCCTTGCTGGATATTGCAGGGCCTATGGGTTCAGCTGCAAGAAATGGGTCTGGTGCCTTGTCATCTTTCAACATGGTGGGGCTGTGGCCATCCATGGATGCCAAGGCACTCCCTCTCAATCTTTGGAACATGAGAACTCACACTGCTGGCTTGGCACTTTCTTTGACATCATAGGAGATTGTCTTCCTGATGGGACAATCCATCTGCCAGTTGCCATGACCTGGCATGATGATGATGCCATCTGCAAAGCCAATCACCCTCCCACCACAGCTCTTCTCACCTATTCTGCACTTGTCCACCACATTTCCAAGCACTATCCTAATGTGAAACTTCCTCATGCACCCAGGTTGGGCAAGTGCACCACCTGTCTGGAGCTGCAGCAACTCTGCCTTCATGCACAGTCAACTTCAGGGGCACAGGCTTATCACACATGCAGGGCAGCCCACCTCAACCTTGCTGCATCTGAAAGGCTGGCTTACAGGCACTGTTTGCAGCTGGCTATGTCATGCCCAAGTAACACTGTGTCCGGAAAAAGGTGACAGTGGTACTTTTTAATGAAACTAAAAACAGGTGTACAT
>CDFC01062340.1:21719-33184 GCA_000826385.1 Acanthamoeba rhysodes | reverse complement strand
TACCCAGGACCCCACCACGGGCAAGCCTGGCTTCAAGGAGACCCTCGGCCTATCCGAGTGCGCACCACCGCTCCTCTTTCCGTGAATCTGCGTGGTACCTCCTGGCACTCACGCTGCCGCATTGGGGGGATGACACAACTAGGGCAATGGTCCAGCAACTGAGCAGCCAGCATGCACCAGCGTGCTTGTCGTTCACGCACGCCATCGTGTTCTCCAACTTCGCGCTCGAGTACATGCGCGCCGTCGAGCAGCAGTCCGAAGGACCCTCGCGCATTCCACTGCACCCCGACATGATCAAGGTACGGACCCGGGCAACAGCACGGCCTCTCCAACCACTTTAGATCTAACCGGCCGGTGGTGGTGATGTGGTCACGTGCAGGAGGTGCACAAGTTCCACTACGTCGAGTTCTTGAAGGAGCGAGGGCTCGACGGTCTTTACGAGTTTCTGTGCACTTTCGTGGCGTCCCTTCGGCAACGCGTGCAGCTGCAGCAACAACAGCAAAGCGGCAGGGGATAGAAGCAGATGCAAACAACGTAAGAAGAGAGCTTGGTACATGAGTCTTTCTCTCTTGGCCAAGCCTTTCCTCCGCAACCAAGTTCACGAGAAACAGTGGGTGAGGCACGAACGGAAGCTAATAATGTTGGGCGGTGATCCCCTCGCTCTGAAGCCCGCTCAGTTGCCGTGAGCGGCCAGCACTTGGAGCTCGCCCTTGGTCAGCTCCCTGCGCGATCCAGGTGTGCGCGTGGTGGAAAGGGCGTGAGATGGCGGTGGCACCGCTGATGGCGCGTGTGACGTGTGTGGCGCGCGTACGAATAGAGCTTGAAGTAGTAGCACTGGTTGAGCTGGATGAAGAAGCACTCGGGCGCGCCGGGCAGGTCAGCGCAGACCGAAGGCTTGGCCGCCATCGTGGCGTAGGGAATCGCCACCACGTACCTGTCCGCGCTGAGGAGTCAGCGAAAACGGGCGCTCCGTCTTGGAGGCGGTGACTCGCGACTACAGGGCGTACCAGTCGTTGAAGTAGTTGGTGTAGCAGGGGTCCTTCATGCTCTGGTACAGAATCTGCACCACGTTGCCCGAGCTGCGGCCCTGCGATGTCGTTCACCACAAGGTGGTGCTGAGAGAGTAGAGCTGGCGCGAAAGGGGGCGGGGGTTCTAGGTACGTACCTGGTAGACCTTCTCGACGAAGGCGTAGTAGGTGATCTGGTCCCCCTGGGTGTGGTTGTTGTTGACGTGGATCTTCATGATGAGGGTGCGGTTGTTGCTGTAGGGGTAGAAGCTCGACACGAGAGCGGGGCAGCTCTTGCACTGAGACGGCACGCACTCCTGCCTGTTGGGGCAGTTGCCACAGTTGCCGCACTGTGCCCAGATGGGGCGGGGTAAGCACCACGCATTCCCCCCCCATCAAGACCGGTTGCAGATGAGGATTCTCCACAGGAGCGGGAGGTACCGGCGCAGCAAAGCCGGCGGGGGCAAAGTCGCCATGGACGTAGGCGACGTGACAAGCCAAGAAGGCGGCTGCCAGAAGGCACACGAAAGAGGCAAAGCGGTTCATCCTTGGCCGCGGCACCGAGGTGAAGTTTGCTCTGCCCTTTCTATCACGCCGGCGATTAATTGGGTGCGTAAGGTGGCGGCTCTTTTTTATGTTCAATTTTTTATCACACATTTTCAGAGGCCGGCAGGATTAATCAAACATTATTATCAAAAATCGATCAGAATGCAGGTGCTGGAGAAGGACACGTCTGCGAGCTGGTCGAGCGTGGGGGCAGTGGAGTTTCAGGTGGTGCTTCTTGCAGGAGGACCCGGAAGCAGGATGTCGCCCCTATCCACTGAAATCCCCAAGCCACTGCTCCCCATTGCCAACCGCCCCATGATTTCCTATCAATTGGAGTTCCTGGAGAGGGCCGGCTTTTCAGGTGCGTGCTCCCGGCAGCTGCTCAATCTGCCCTGTTCTCAATTCTGTTTGTTTGTCCATGTGTGGTGCAGAGGTGATTATCGTCGCGCAAGAAGAGGCCTCGAGCGAATTGCGATCCTACGTGCACGAGATCTACAAGGGCAAGGTCAGGGTAGACTGGCACTTCCTCGCCGACACCATGGGCACTGCCGAAGCCCTCCTCCAGATCAAGGACAAGATTAAGGTGCTCCCCTCTTCTGTCGCATGCTCAGGCTCGTGTTGGCTGGCCTGAGATTGAGCCTGAGTCGCTCCCACCACGCTCACGCTTGCCTCTCCGTGCGCAGACCAACTTCATCGTCATGAGCAGCGACTTGGTGGTGGACGAGAAGTTCCTGCACGGAATGGCCGACCTGCATCGGCTGCAGGACGCGATGGTGACGCTCCTCATCAGCCGTCCGAAGCCGGTCGAGGGCGCAACCGGCCCCGTGGTGGACACCAAGAACGAGTACGGCCTCATGGACTACGTGGGCCTGAAGGAGGACGGCGAGAGGCTGCTCTACTTCAAGGCTGCCGCTGACATTGAGAACAAGATGCGCATCTCCAAGAAGCTGCTGAGGAAGTACGTTCTCAAGTCCCTCTTGCGGGCACACGTGGCCTTGCCGGATAGCTCATCGTTGAATCATGCCTGGTCCTCCATATACTCCTGAGCAGGAACTATAGCCTGACGATCCACACCAACCTCGTCGATGCCCACTTCTACATCTTCTCCAAAGCCGCCCTGGCGATGTTGGAGGCGAGGAAGGAGAAGATCGTCAGCATCAAGGGCGAGCTCATCCCCTACCTCGTCCGATGCCAGTTCCGGAAAGCTTTCACTCGTACGAGCGTCTCTCTCTCTCTCTCTCTCTCTCGCTCTGGGCTTTCCAAGCAGTGCATCGCGCTTATCACTTCTTCGATGACAACGACAACAGGAGAAGATGCCCCCATCAAGCGTCCGTTCAGCAAGGCCTACAGCATGACTTCTGCTCGCGTTGACACCACCGACAAGATCCGTTGCTTTGCGTACACGATGGAGGGCGGCTACTGCTCGCGAGCCAACACCATCAAGTCCTACGTTCAGATGAACCTGGATGTACCGACCGCTCCACCAATGGCAGTGTGATCGATCATTTTGCGCCGCCTGACGTCCACGCTCTTTCTCATCGCACAGATCGCCAGCCGAGGCGCTTGCTACTCGCCATTGGAACCCGTGATCAAGAACTCGTACATCCACCCCGCTGCAGTCATTAGCCCCAAGACACAGGTAGCTGCGCTTTTGCCCTGCGTGCCTCTGCCCAACAGACCGCTTACATTGTGTGGTCTGGCGTATGCAAGGTGGGCGCTGAGTGCGTAGTGGGCGAGGGGACCCGCGTTGGTGAGCGCGCGTCGATCAAGAAGTCGGTTATTGGCAAGCACTGCGTGATCCACGACGGAGTGAAGATCATCAACTCGGTCATTATGAACCACGTCACCATCTCTGCTGGGTATGCCCTCTGCCCACCCATGACGTCAACTTTTCTTTGACAACTGCGGTGTGGTGCCCTTGCTGCCGCGCTCAGATGCGTTATCCACGGCTCTGTGGTCTGCAACAACGTGTACATGAAGGAGAAGTGCAACATCAAGGACAGCCAAATTGGCGTATCCTACAACGTGCCAGAGAAGAGTACGTTACCGCTTCTCTCGTTCTTCGTTCTTCTTCCTTTGATGGTTGGTCGACCTTGTGTCGTTTATTGCTGCTCCCTCATTTGCTGGCCGCTGACTGCTCCACGCACACTACACAGCCGACATCAAGAACGAAACCCTGTGCCGCGAAACGGAAGGAATGGGCATCTAGATCTAGAAATGCATGCTCTTGCTTCACCACGTCGTGCGCGTGACCTTTTTCCACATCTTTTGCGTTTCATTAATGAAACGCATCTGTTATTTATTACGTCTGTGCTCTTCCTTCTACTTGGGGGGGGGGGCATGATCGACAGAACAAGTGGTGTGAGGGAGATTTTTTATAAAACAGAAGAGGAGATGGGGGGTTCCTTTACAAGGCCTTCCTCTCAGCCAGGGCGCGGACGATGCAGCCGAGGCCACCCTTCTTGGTGACAGCCTCGTGCCATTTCAGGAGCGAGGTCGAGTTCTCACCGTCCTCAAGACCGCGGTAGATGTACTTCATGAGGGTGTCCAGATCGGTGGGGGAGAGAGCATCGATGTTCTTCTGCATGTCAGCATCCTTGACCGAAGTGAGAACGCTCACCACGGCCTGCGTGCTGGCATCCTACAATCCGCGTCAATTACAATTGAATGTCAGAACACAACGGCGCGAGGACGATTAAAACAAAACACTGTTGAAAGAAAGAGTGCTCAATTCTGTCATTAACACAATCCGAGTCGCGTACCCTGATCTGCTGGTTCTTGCACCCGAGAGGAGGGTCCTGGAGGGCGGCACTGAGGGCGCGACCAGGGTTACCCCTTAAAAATAGGAAAAGAAAGGATTAATTCTTCACTGTGTGGTGCTGAGCGGTACCCCCGCATTGGTGCCAGGCGCGGCGACCCAGAGCGATCGCACTGAACAGAGCGCGCAAACAAAGACGAGAAGCTGCCGTGGTGGCGGTGGTGGTGGTGTTGGCGCTGGGGGGTGAGGGGCCTTACGTGTTGAGCGCGTTGTTCACCTCCCTCTGCCTGGCATCCAGCGACTGCTGGAACTCGGCGTCACTGCGTTCGGGCTTCTCAGGGGTTTCCATGATAAATCGATAGAGAGGAGGTGTTGAGGACTTGAGATGTGGAAGCCTTGATTGAAGGACAGGTGACTCGGCCGTGGGCAACCCTCTGCTCTCTAAATTCTGCCGACGGCGCAACGCCCCGGCCACGCATTGGTCGTGCAATTTCCCCCTCATTGGCACATTCCATGCATTCCAGTTATTTTCCTTTCCTTTTCTTTTTGGTTATGGCAGTTGCTGTTATTGTTTTGTTGTTCAGCCGACCTTCTTCCAGGGCCAGAAGGAGGGGAGGATGCTGAAGGACCCACCTCGCAGAAGCTCCTTGTCCTTGCGCCGCATCTCGGCGATCATCTCCCGGATCTCGTCTTCGTTGAGGCCGTACTGCACGAGCAGCGCCTGCCGGGCCATCGAGGGAATGGCACGCGCCACGTGTGTTCGGTCGGGATCGCGCAATCGCTCGAACGCGTACAGGTTGTGGACCTCCTCCTGCTTCCAGTCCCACCCGATGCCTAGTCATGAGGTAAAGAGAGAAGCGTTAAACTTGATCGCACGCGAAACGAAAGCGATAAAAGAGCGAAGAAGCGGAGCCTACCGAGGAAGGGTCCCTGGTCGGGGTCGAGCATGCACCCGCCGATGGCGACCTCTCGCGGGTAGTGCCGCACCACCACCTTGTCGAATTTGACGCCCTCGTCCTGAAGGGCCTTGCGCTTGTGCCTCTTGGACTTCTTCCTCTTGGGCGGCACCGCGTCGCAGTCCAGACAGCCTTGGGAGCTCGTGTGGCTGGTCGTCGGGAGCTGCTCGGCGGACAGGGAGCGCACGAGTATGCCTCGACGCGGGGTCCGCTCCTTGTTCCAGAAGGCTCGCCCCTTCTCCTTGTGCCCGCGCAGCAGCTCCGACGACGCCCGCCGCTGCTGCTCGCAGGTCTCCACCCTGAGATGGTCGGTGCGTCGCTCCTCCTTGCGTTTCTCCTCCCTCCGTCGCTTGTCGCTCGGCGGCGACGCGGGGGTCAGTGTGAAGTGCGCGGGCTCCGCGTGGGGCTTGACCTCCGGCGAGGCCGCCTCCTTCTCCTGCCGCTTCTCCTTCCGCCTGCTGGGCTTGTCCGCCGGAGCGCCACCGGAGGCGAGCGCTGCCGTCGTCCTGACCGCTCCGCTGCTGTTTTGTCCGTGCCGGCCGGGCCAAGGCGTGGGCGGGTGCAGCGCGTCTGCCCCCGCGTCGTCGTCGTCGTGGCGCGACGGCTTCCCGTCTTCCGCTTTGGTGCCGCCGCTGGAGGTGTCGTGTGGCGCGGGATCGCTGCCGGTGGTCATGGCCTCGCGCTCGTCCTGCTTCGCCTCTCGGCGCTCGCTGGACTTCTTCTGGCCACCGCCGCCACTGCTCTTTCGGCGGTCCTTGCCGCTGTCCTTCTTGTCCTCCGCCACCTCGCTCTCCTCCACGCACTCGCTCCTCTTCTTCTTCGCGTGGTGGCTCTCGCCCGAGGCTCGCGGGGAGGGAGCACCGGGTAGGTTGGGCATCGTGGTGATGGTGGTGTTGGTGGTGGTGAGACGGCCGTCTGCTGGGCTCTCCGTTCCCTGCTCGTAAGGAGGAAAACCAACGGGAACACGAATGAGATGTCTTCGTTTTTTGTTTTTCAAAACACGCAATCACCCACCGACCGAATTGCACGCATCTCCCCCCCCCCCATNCCATACGACTCATGCCCTCTCGCACCAACACTCCGCAGTTCGAAGGGAAGAGTCGTGCCAGTTTTGTTCCATCAAACTGTGACGCGATTGCAATTGAGGTTTTGTCTGGGGTGGATGGGCCGGGGTACCTCTGTAGACTCAGTCCGGTCGTTCATGGTCGTTGTAGGGGGTGGGCCATCATTCAGCGTTCTCGTTCGCAGGCTTCTTCCTTCTTCAAGGCAATCTCGCCGAGCCGTAGATCTACCTCTCTGGATCCTCCGCTACCTCGCTATCCCCGAACGTTCTCTTGGCACACTCGTGGGGTGGGGAAATCAACAAAACCAACGCTCGTCCGCTTTTTCTCCCCCGTGTGTGAACTGTGACGAGTGGGGCGCGGTTCCCCCAGTGCTCGGGGAGAGGAAGGCCGTGGGCTCCCGAAGGAAAAGAAAGGGAAATGGCGCTGGGAAAGAGGACCATTCTCGTCGACAGGCAAAACAAGAAGCAGCCACCTCTGCACGCAATCCAGAAGTCACACAGTTCACAGCTTGCCTGCAGCCTCCATCTTCAGGCCTCTCCATCTGGCGGCAGCCGTCTGCCCGTTCCCATTAATCTGCTCTTTTCATTTTTCCTCTACAGGAACTCGACTTCCATTTTTCCTCATTTTCTACCCTCCATTTTCGACACATGGCAGCGCCCCTGGCTCGCGCCAAATCGCCACCCGCAGGCAACCCCGCCCCTCCATTCGCTCCCTCACGCGGCACAGAAGATGGGGACGAGATGGTAGGATTCAACCAAAATGCTCCTCTCCCTCGTCCCGACACCTTCATCGTGTTCTGCCTCATCTCTCTCGAAACCAAGATATTGGCGCAAGCCACCTCACCCATCATCCCCCCTTCTGAAGTGGAGGAGCGAAAGGATGCGCTGAAGTGCGGCCAATTGACGGAGAAGATGCTGGAGAAGATCAGCGGCCAGCTGAAGAACAATCACATGAAGACGCTCACGACGAGCGCCTACTCCTTCCACTACATCATGGAGGACGGCCTCATCTTCATCTGCGCTGCCCATCCCGAATTCGAGCAGAAGATCGCCTTCGGCTTCCTGCGCGACGTGAAGGAGCGGTTCCTGAGGAAGTTCGACGTGGATCGCGTCAAGGCCGCCAAGCCCTACGAGCTCAACGACGAGTTCCAGCACACGCTCGAGAAGAAGATGGTCTACTACTCGACCGAGAGCACGGAGAAGATCGTGGAGGTCATGCGCAAGCTCGACAGGGTCAAGCAGACCATGCGAGAGACCATAGACCGCGCCATCCGACGAGGCGAAGACCTCTCCGAGCTCGCGTGGAAGGCCAAGACCATGGAGGACGCCGGCCAGAGCTTCAAGCTCGTCGCCGCCGAGACCAAGCGAAAGTACTGCTGGCTCAACTTCAAGACCTCTCTCGCCTTTGCCCTCGTACCGCTCCCTCCACATTTGTGTGCACACACACACTGCCGTTGGCATCACACGCCTTCGCATCGCCGCACCACTCCCTATGCGAAAGCTGCTTGGATCGCCACGCCACGCCACGCCACGCCACGCCACGCCGCATCATCGGATTGCGCGTGCCACTGAATGCAGCCGCTGATCGAGCTCGAATGAATGATCGGGTGTCTCTCTTCCCCGCATTGTGCAGGTGGTGGCACTGTGCGTGCTGGCGGTGATCTGGATCATCGGCAGTCTAGCGTGTGGCGGGCTGACGTGGACCGCGTGCCGGGGCAGTGGGAGCGCGGAGGCGGCAGCGGCAGCGGAGTGAGATCGACCCCGAGGGGCGGAGGGCAACGACGAGGAACGAACGAACGAAAGGAAGGGAGGGTCAACAAGCGAAAGAGACCCGGGCGAGTGTGGATAGATCTACTGTAGTATACTTCTTATCTATCACCTTCGCAAGACCCACAAACAAAGCAGAGGCGCGTGCACACGGACCACACCAAAACGCCACAAATTCCTCGATCTTACGGGGTCAGGGAGCTGCGCAACCATTGGAATTTGCGACATGAATTTTGGCGAGTGGTAGCGCAAGCGGCGCCACAAGAGAAGAACCGAGAAGACAAGAGCCCATGAGCGAGGTCGGGACCACACGCAACTTTCGTCCGCAAGGCACCCCTGTTGCCGGTGAGGGCACGGTCGCTGGCAGTTTCGGCCGTTCAGATGTGAATCGAACAGGAATCGTGTGAAAGACTGTGGAAATTCTTCTTCTGTCATCGACTGTGGACGAGGTCGGGACGCCCCAAACCCCGAGCTTCCTTCTTACACTCACACACCCAGAGGTGAGACAGCCACAAGCAAGCAAGCACCCACACTCCATCTGTTTTTGCAACTTGCGACTTCGGTCAGGCAGAGCGCCACAACACCAGATCAGCGAACGCACTACATACACACTACTAAAGATGTGCAGATGGATGGTTTATATGGGTAAGCCCATCATCATGGCGGACATCGTCACACGTCCGCAGAACTCTATCGGTGCGTTCTCGCCCATTCCCTGTTCCCTTCTGCAGCCCCCGAGGCCCCGTAGGCTCACTGCTCTTCTCCGCTCTTTCGCGCTGCAGTGCACCAGAGCAGGCACAGCCCGTACCTGCCCTTCGTGCACGGCCACCACGGCGAGGCCAAGGTCATGAACACTGCCATCAACGGCGATGGCTTCGGAGTAGGCTGGTATGCACCACCTCCACCTCTGTCCGCCATGTGCGCATATGCAGCGCTGACAGCCGCGCCCTGCCGCGTAACCCCCAGGTACGATAACTTCGGCCCAGAGCCCTGCGTGTTCAAGTCGACCTTTCCCTCCTGGAACTGCGGCAACCTCCAAGCCATTGCCGCCCACGTGCAGTGCGTTCCCTCCTCCTCTTCCTTAAACAGTTCGTTAGCTGACGCGAACATGATCCGTTGTTCCCGCGCCACAGGACTCACTGTGCCTTTGCCCACGTGCGTGCTGGTACGCGATGCTCTTTGCACCCTCTCGCATGCGACCACCATCACTCGTAAGAAAAAAAGGTGCAAAGCTAACACAAACGCTAACGCGTGGGCATTCCCCTCAACAGCGTCCAACGGCTCCATCTCCGAAGCCAACTGCCACCCGTTCAAGTTTGGCAAGATGCTCTTCATGCAAAACGGCACCATCGCCCACTTCACCAAGATCAGGGTGGATATCCTGGAGGAGATCAAGTACACCACCGCCTCGATGATCGAGGTACGCTCGTGGCCCTGGCTTGGCTTCGCATGCCTCTGTAGGCTGACTTGGAGTCATCGTACATGTGTCTCACTCGAACATCGGCAGGGAATGACGGACAGCGAGCACGCCGGCGCTCTCTACGTCCACTTCCTGCCCGAACACGACCCCAACAAGGACCACTCGGGCCACGTCATGAAGGAGGCCATGCTCAAGATGATCAAGTTCATCCTCGACGTCGTCAAGAAGGAGGAGGAGAAGACCGAGATCGTCGACGGTGTGCGCATGCACACCCCATCGAACATGAACTTTGCCGTAACCGACGGAACCGTCATGATCGCCACCCGCTACCGTGATTCCGAGTACCCACTCTCCACACTCTCCCCACGCCCACTTCTCGTCGTCACACCTTCCGAATGGTCTGACCCCCTTTCCTCCCCAACCACCACATCCTAGGATCTCGCATCCGCCCTCGCTGTACTTCTCCGAGGTGAAGCAGCTCCACCTGCACGACAGCGACCCGGAGAACAACTCCCAGGGCGTGGAGATTGATTGGCACTACCCCTCCGAACAGGAAGAGGTACGCGTGCGTTGGTCGTATGCATGTCGCACTTCATCGCTTGGAGCCTTGGGGCCTGCCTAACGCTGGCATCGCATCGCATGACATGCGCGTAGGCCGAGTCGGTCGTGGTGGCATCGGAGCCGCTGACCCGACAGCCCAAGAACTGGATGCTGGTGCCTCGCAACCATCTGCTGGTCATCACGGCTCACCAGAGGACCATCATCGAGGCCATCGAGTTCGAGGGCCAGGAGGCCGAGGGCGAAATGGTCAAGGAGGCCCCGGCCGACGAGACCGAGGTCAAGAACGAGATAGAGGAGTCCCTGGCCAGCGAGTGGGACCTGGCCGGCGCCTTTTCCGAGAAGATCACCGGTGAAGAGGAGCTGCGCGAGGAAGTCTTGCGCGACCCGCGAAACATGATGAAGGTGGGCAAGAACCGGGGCAGCATCGAGGAGCAGAGGAAGTTTAAGCAGGAGCTCAAGGACAAGGCGCCCGACTTCAGCAGCATGCCCGCATTCGAGGCCGGCCGGCGTCGCCACAGCTTGGCGTCGTGGTACCCCCGAATGGCGGTGGATAACCCCTGCGCCGGCATCACCTCCCTATCGCCCCTGCCGCCCACCACCGGCCACGCCACGCCGCCTCTGGTCCACCGGGCGCACTCCTCGGTCGGCACGGCCCCGCGCCTGCGTTCGCACAAGCGGGCCGACCGTCTGGAGGTGGTCCACTCGACTTCCGATCCCGACCTCTACTCCTCGCCAGCCACTCCGGCCCACTCGGAGCCGTCTTCGCCCGTGCCGCAGTCGCGCTCTGAAAGCGACGCTTCGTTGTCGCCCATGAGCCTGAAGCTGGTCGAGACTGGCGGCGAGGCCGAGGCCGACAAAGGCCTCAAGGACCACAAGAAGGCGACCAAGTCCGAGATGAAGCACCAGAAGCAGGGCCTCGAGCTCACCGATGAGGGGCAGAAGAAGGACGGGATGGGCCTGCAGAAGCGCAATCACGTGTCGCCGGTTGACGACCTCGAAGTCCACACCGCTGCCCACGCGCCCGAGAAGTCGATCGGCGAGCCGCTGGAGATGCTGAAGAAGAAGAAGAAGGGCAAGGCCAAGCTGGATGAGCTGGGCAAGAGCCTGGGCAGCCGCGGCAGCAACGCGATGGCGGCGACCAAGCAGGACCTGGCCGCGGCCGGCGACATGCACATCCGGCTCGATATGTCCAAGGGCTTCATGCTCCTCGTCTTCGCCAACATCCTGTGCGCCATGCTGTGGGCCGCCAAGTGCTGACGTATGGCCCTCTCGCACCACCGCCCACCGCCTTCACCACACCAGATTCGAATAAAGGGCCGCGATCAACTTCACACGCACACCAAAACGGCCGCTTCGTCGAGACGAGGGCCTTGTGCACCATCAACCC
>CDFC01062340.1:6854-18620 GCA_000826385.1 Acanthamoeba rhysodes | reverse complement strand
GTTGAGAGGAATCGAAGGATAATTGTTGGGATGGGCGGGCGATCACAACACCCAGTGGTGGCTTGGGTTCAAGGACTCTTCCTTCTCCCAGCGGAACACTGTCTTGCCCTCCCATGACACCAACTGTACAGCGGAAACACGACGAGTCATTATGTTAGGACGGAATGCAGGCGAAGTGGTTGTAGGCGTGATAGGGGAACGTACGTGCACCCAGCAGCCTTGGGCCGATTCGCATGTAAGCAGGATACCCGCTTCGCCCCTGACCTCGGCGTTGATGTTGTGGTAGATCTTCCGCGTGCCGTTGGTGGCACCTCCGCACTCCAGCCACCACTCCTCCTGCCTGCGAGCGCAGAGGGAAGACGAATGGCAGAGTACGTGAGCAATGGCTATTGCCTTCACCAAGTGTGGTGCCAGCCAGACGGTGTGATGCGCGTACCCTTGGGCGTTGACGAGGACCACCTGCACGACCGCATCGATGACATGGGAGTGGTGGTAGAAGACGAAGGAGCCGTCCTGGAGAGGCACTATGCCCCCCTTGGCGCCCACCCGGCCGCTGAACGTCTTGGACAGCTCCCAGACCTGCTCTCCGGCGAGCGTGTGGCAGCTGCCACGGCCGTCCTTGATCATCACCAGCTTGTCATTGGCATGCACGCACGCCGTCACCTCCTGCAGCGCCCAACACGGCACACATTGTGCGTCAGCACGCGGGGCTTCATTCAAGTCGAACACGAAACCGACAAGGAGAGGACCGCACCCCCTTGACGATGAGACTGACGGCGCCGGTCTTGGCGCTGACGATGAGCGACGACGACGGGCACGGCGGGAAGTCCTCGATTGACGTCATCAGGTAATCTGTACGCAGACAGTGAGATAGAAGGCACAAGGGCAGCGAGCTAGGGCGGGTGCGCTCCGTACCGGGCGAGAGAACGACAGGCTTGGCGGGCTCGCAGCGCATGTCGTTGCTGAGTGGGAGGAGATCGGCGCGCCACAACTCGCGGCCGGTGCGAGCGTCGAGGGCGACGAGCGGCCGCTCGCGCACGACTATTCGGCCCTCGTAGACCATGTCATCACAGCCTACGGCGTAGACGATGTCGCGTTTCTCATGCGTGGCAGCCACCAGGTAGTTGCAGAAGAGCTTGTGTCGCCACAGCTCCTGGCCGGTGCACTTGTCGAGGCCCACCAGCGTCGTGTTGATGCTGATCACCACCGTGCTGTGCGTGAGGGCCTTGAGCGGCGGCCGCACGCCACCGCTGACGTCGGCCAGGGTCTTGTTCCACGCCCGCCCCAGCTTGTCGTTGGAGTACCACACGGTGGCCTTCTTCTCGCGTCGCTCGGTGGGTCCACTGCAGTGGGAGAGGAAGAACTGGACCTGCAGCACCTCCTCCTCTTCCTGCTCGGCCATCTCCGTGGCGTAGTGGCGCTCGCGCCGGTAGGCGCTGATCGAGTCGCGGCTCAGCTCGAGCGGCGCGGCGAAGAGCGACGGGAAGTCGTAGAGCCAGCCCTTGAGCACGACCGGCCGGTTGGTGTTCCACTCCATCCGCTCGTAGGCCTGCGCCCACGACTCGTCGGGCATGCCCTGGGTGGACCCGTAGTGGCGCGGCGACGGCCAGCGGCTCCTCACGAAGCCATGCCACAGGTGGTCGTCACCACACACTCGGTGCAGCCACCGGTTGGCCTGCTCTCACGCGATCACACCAACGCGCCAGGCGAGCTCGGTGAGCTACAAACAGAACCGAGTGGCGAGTAGCGGAAGATGGAGGAGAAGGGAGAGGACGGGTACCAGGCGCAGGGAGAGGAGGTGTCGAGGGCTGAGGTACTGGAGGACGTGGAAGAGGATCTCGGTGGGCAGCGCGGCCAGCAGGTTGAAGCGGCGGTGGCTGTGGAGGAGGTCCTCCAGCAGCATCATGCCGGGCTCCTCTTCCTCCTCGTGGTCGGAGTAGACGTCGTGCATGCTCAGCGACTCTGCTTCATCCTCGCTCTCCTCCATCGGAGAGAGGTAGCGGCCCTCCTCATCGGAAGAGGAGTCGCCCGCCAAGTCATCTTGTGACGCCAGCGGCGCTGCGCCCCGTTTTCGATTCGGCACCGGCGAGTCGTTGTCGTGCGCGCTGTGCTTGTGTGGCAGGATGAACGGAACGAGAGCAGCGAGCATTTCCGTCGCGTAGGCTGTCGAGTGCTATATAGGTTGCGCCTGTTCTTCTTCAAGCTTGTTGCTGTTGTTGAGGTTCTAGAGAGGGGGGATGGAAGAAACAGATGTGACAAGGGGGGGGTAGGGGCTGTGTGCAGGGGAGCAAGCGGGACAAGTTCAAGGAAGCCGGCACGAAAGTGAGAGGTGAACGCGCAGGTGTGATGCGGGGTGCTTCTTGCCTGGGCTCCATCACGTCTCGTGGCGCCGCCACGGCACCACCACGGCACCAGGCCGGTGCTCAATCGAGGGCGCACCCGCACAGAACAAACTCAAAACAACACGAAATCCCGCCCAAACCCTCCCTGTCGGTGACTTTTTTGCGCGGACACATTCCTCACGCATTCCTCCGCTCTGGTTGGGGCACTGCGAAGGACGCGCGTTCGAAAGCCACCGTTGCTCTTTGTTTTTTCGCCTTTTTCCTTGTTCTTTCTCTTTTATTATTATCTTTTTCTTTTTCTTGTGTGGCAGGGACCCCGGGTAGCGGAATGCTCTGATGTGCCTAGGCAAGGCCGTCGTCATTGGTGTAGTAGATGTCAGGCGCATGGCCGTCGCCGTTGGTATGGCCGTCGGCGTTGTCGTTGTCGTCGGCCTGGGCCGTGGCGGCATCGTGATGCTGCTCTTCCTCTTGTTCTCTCTGTGTGTCGTTATCTAATGCCATCCTCTCCACTGGCCGCTCGTCTCTTTGATCACCGCCTAGCTGTTCGCCTGTCGGTTCATACGTCAGAGGATGGACGTGAGGGTCTCCGAGAGCGTGATGAGGAGAGTTGTGCACACCAGCCTGTGCCATAAGATATACGTATGCGGTGGATAAATGAAAGTTATCGGCATAAAGAGGTCGGAGGAAGCGCGAGCCATACCTCGTAGGGAACCACGACAAGCGGCTCCAGCGTAGGAGCCGGAGCAGGGGCACTGGCCGAGGGAGAGTCAAAAGCGGCGTCGAACACGTAGCAGCCTTCGCCGTCGAGCGTGGCCACGGTGAGACTATCGCGTGGGCGCGGTGCTTTGAAGTCCCACGTGATCAAACCTCGATCCTTGCTTGCGCTTACTGTGTGGGTGAAGCAGTCAGTCACCCCATCGTGTGCATGCCACAGGAGGCAGGAACGGTTGAAGGTTACCGATCTTGAAGTCGTCAAAGTGCAGGTCGTAGACACACGAGCTATGACCCTTTAGGATGATGGCGGGACTACTCGTGCGCATGTCCCAGATGCGAACTGTCTTGTCAACAGAGCCGCTTACTGTACGGAGAAAGTGCGAACGGGCCGATAGGTGAGTACAAAGCCTCACAGCTCAAACGGAGAGGTGGCGCGAACCAATTTTGTTCTGATCGAACTGGAGGCACATCACGCGATCTGTGTGGCCCTTGTAGGCGGTGATACACTTGGAAGTCTCGAGATCCCACAGCTTGACATGATTGTCCTATGAGGTCACAACACTAATAGGTTAGCCACGCAGCACCACAACCCCGAGCGATTCGGCCGGGTGCTTCGTACCCAGGCTCCAGAGACGAGTCGCGATTGATCAAACTTGAGGCAGCGAATGGAGTTGCCGTGGCCCTTTAGCATGGTCACAGGCTCCCCAGTTTCCACGTCCCAAACGCGAATTGTTTTATCTAAATAGAGGAAGGAACAGGGTTAGGACTGTGGCGCCAAGACGCCACACGAGGGAATGTTCGTACCGACTGAGCCGGATATGATGTAGCGGTTATCAAACTCGAGGCAGTACACGGTGTAGGCATGGCCGACCATGGTGCGCAAAGGCACGCCTTGCTCCAGATCCCACACCTTGATCGTCGAATCTCGAGATCCGCTCACTAAAGGTGGCGGCGAGTTAGTGAGGTCAAGTGCATGGCGAGGCCAAGGGGACGAAGAAGCTTGATACCGATTATTTTATCATCGAACCGCACCGTGCGCACACCGTTGGCATGACCGTCGAGTACGTACTTGACATGCCCCGTTTTGACGTCCCACACTCGGATCGTATTGTCTGCGGTGAATGAGCACGGTCAGGTTCAAGTGCAAGAGTTTCTCGACGCAAGGGATGGACGCGTGTTGGACCAAGAGAGCAAACCTTTAGAACCGCTGACAATCCACTTCTTGTTGAAGTCCAAGCACATCACGGAGTCCGTGTGGCCGCGCATCGTTCGGATCAGCTCACCCGTGTTGACATTGAATACCTGGCGCCGGGAGAAGTCAGTCTCTTTCCTGACGGGAAATGAATGGATGAGGAAGTACCTCGATAGTATCAGTGGCCGTGACGAAACGCTCATCGTCAAAGTGAAGACAAAAGGCGGCACTCTCCACCTCTGACTGGGGGGAAAGAGTGCGTGCGACACAGTTGCCCATCCGCCAATTCCGGTCGACCAAGAGTCGGCTCTTGAACACGTCCTGCCAGGCAGGCGGTGTCGAGGCGTCGGGCGCCGAGACGTCCACCTTGGCCTTCTTCTTCACGGGCTCAGAAGTGTCTCGGCCGTCATCTTCTGCTGTCTCCTCGCGGACGTCGTCCTCCAGCTCGGAGGCAGCAGCTGACGACGATGACGAGGTGGGGGATAGAACGGAGAGGGAAGACAGGTTCGTCGATGATGAGGTCAAGCCTCCCCTCGAAGATGAGTTCCACATTTCCTTCCAGTGCTTGGCGCAGAGGGCCTTCCAGAGCATATTGTCCCGTGAGAGACTCTGCCACTGACGATTGAGCAGGCTCATGCTGGACAGATCTCGCCACTCGAGGAAGGAGAGGATGTAGAGGCACAACTCCTGCGGCAGTACGCTGAAGTAGCCCGCCGACGTCTTCGAGGCCGACATTTGATGACCATTCTGAAGGGAAAAAATAAATGAATGAATGATTATATCAATGTTGTAAATTAAAACGGGTGATTCGCTGTACAGGTAAAGCAAATTAACGTACCAGGAATGAGTAGAGAGTGTGCAAGTCTTGCATCCTCGTCTTCACGCGCTTGGAGAGGTCGAAGAATTGCTGAATGAATTCGCTGAGATAGGGAAACATCTCGTGATTTCGCAAGAAGGTGTTGAATTTCTCGACCGAATTCTCGAGCTCCATGAGTTCGGTTCCAACGGTAGAAAACATCTCGCCCTTGATGTGCGATGTGAGCTCGGCGGGGCTCATTGGAGGTGGGAGGAGAGCAGATGCGCCCCCATCGAAATCTTCTCTCTGCCTCTTCCTTCCCCTCTTCTCTGATGCGCCACCATTCCTTTCCTCCACGCCTGGGGGCTGTTCGTCTGAAGCGCGGTCCTCCGTCTCCCAATCCATCCACAGCAATCGCGGGTTGAGCCGCTCTGCTCTCTCGAGAGAAAATGCTTTTCTTGCCCACCGCCAAATTTTCGTTCGCCTTTTATTCGCACAAAATGCGCCAAAAAGCGAAGTGCTGGTTGCGGTGCAACTTGTCTCTTGTAAAATCAAAAATAAAAAGCCCAAAATAAAATCAAAATAAAGAGCAAGGCCCACACCATCCCGTCAGCTGGTGTGTAGCGCCAAGCTCCGTGGATTCGGTCAAAGGCCATGACCATCCCTCATTCTTGTTTGGCGGCGGCCGCGGGGGACTTGCCGTAGCGGAAGCCGTAGACCTCCTCCTTCCTCGTGTGGTATCGCTCGAACAGCTTCGACGAATAGCCGATGTAATCGAAGGTCTCGAGCGAGGAGTAACGAGCCTGTACAAGTGCCCACACGCCCCAGTGGAAGGATGGCGCGGGTGTGAACCGCTTGACCTCCTCGTAGAGGGCTTCCACGTCTTCCTGTGATACTGCGCCCTCCTCTCCGAGCTCCTGCAAAATTACAGCCAACATGAGTGTACTGAGGTTCCAAGCCTTGAGAAGGAGGGGCGCAAGGTTGGCATGGCTGTACCGGTTCGGCGGCCTGATAGGTAGGGTTCTTTCCGATGTGGCGCTGGGCGGCAATGTAGGCCCGAAGCCACTCGAGTTGGAACTCCTTCGTGGGGAACTTCGAGGCGTCCACCGTGTAGCCCATCATCTCACAAAAGTGGTTCGCGATGTCGTAGCTGATCAAAAGTGAGGAGGGAGCACATCAGCGTTTGCCATCACGCAGGCAATTACGCGAGTGGGTGCCTAGGATGGTCAACGTACGCCCGCCAGTTGTAGTTGCCATACTCGTAGTCGATGAAGCGCACTTTAGCAGGCTTGGCATCCGGGGCAGAGGCCGCCTGGTAGAGGATGTTGGCGGACAGGAGGTCGTTATGGCAAAACACGACATCCGAGGTGGTCCCGCTCAGCTGCTCCTCCAAGAACTCCAGCTCTTCGACACACCTCTTCATCGAAAATTGCTCCTGCAGTCGTCTGCACAGCCGCAAAGCGATCGTCACAAGGTGCATTCGATAAGTCAACACCACCGGGAGGGAAACGATAACATTATACGGGGGCAAGGTGCACGCACCGGTTCTTCTCTTGGTCATCAAAAGAGTCGGGAATCTCCAGCAACCACTTTCGGAGGGTATTGAACAGGGCGGGTTTTCGCTCTCCGAACACGTCCACCGCATGGAACAGCGCCAGTTGATGAGCCACCTGCGCACGAGAAAATAAGAATGGTTAAGAAAAATGAGGGATGAACCCACAAGAAAGGTAGCGAACGGGAGGAGTGCGTACGAGCTTGAACTTCTCGGGCGCCTTCATGTCGTCGGGCGTGAAGGGCTTGCCTTCCACAAAGCCATAGCAGATGCCGTTGTTGAAGCGGCCGTAGAGCGGAGAGCAGATGCCGAGTTTGCCCAGGCAGACGAGTGTTGTCAGCTCGCTCTCCCTGCAGACGAGCCAAACGTGACCGAAAAATAAACGTGGTCGGAGTTAGCCTGGGAACAGCCGAACAAGAGAACGACGGCGAACCGCCCACACACGCTGCTTCCGAGGCCTCGGGCACGAACGAACCTGTCGATCATGACCTCGGTGCGCTCGCCGTAGATGCGCACAAGTGCAGTTTTCTCGGGTGGCGAGTCCTCCCCTCGCGGCGTCTCCTCCAGCTGTGCCACAACCTGCGCAGAAGGCACCACCACGTCAGCCAGCCAATCTCTGAAAATGGAGTTAAATCGGGTTCCGTGGACAGAATTTGTGCCTTGTAGAGCTTGTTGGTGATACCATCCGTGAACTGGTGGAGATGCATCTTCGATCTGTCCCATTTGGGGAAGAAGTGAGTGAACACTTCCGCAGCACCGGCCTCGAGATCTCCCTCAATCGTGATGTCCAGCACTGGATAACGCTGCTGAATCCATTCCTGCAGCTCCGTCCTCTTTCTGATCCTCTCTTCCTCCATCGCTGCAGCTCTTCTGTTTGCGCAATTGGTGATTTGTTTTTATTTTTGATTTTGCACTCGCGTGTTTCCGAGGTGTTGGCTTCTTCTTGTTTGCTGCCGGCAGGGTACGGCCCTCTTGGCGGTAAAATGTGCGGAATGATCGGCATTCCAGGGCTGCGGAAAATGCTTAATTTAATGCCAGGGGTGGCATCCTCGCTGTCGTTTTCCGTTACATCTGGTGGGGCAAGGGTAATCCTCCAAAACGGCCCCATTGACATCAATTGTATAAAGACTTGTACAGCTACCTCTCCGGGGCAAGGATGAGTGCCAGCCATTATTTCGGCTGCATCGTACCATCTCCCTTCTTCCCCACCTCCATGGATCGATGATTTTTTTGGTCTGATGGACTTTTCCTCGGGGCTGCAGGAAGAGTACACCCATGAGGACACCCAGATTCTGGGGGGCGTGAATCTTGTTTCCGCCCTCCTCAGGTAATGTTTACTATTATTATTATTACTATTTAACCGACATATATTTAATAACTTATTAAATAATAATAATAATGGTTTAAATTGTTTTTATGAGCACTCACCCTGCGTGAACGCTTTGCCCCTGTGCAGCCTCATGGGGAGTTCGTTCGTGGTGGTGCACTACCTCATGTTCAGCCGACGCCTGGTCGTCTCCCAAATTATCTTCTGGCTGGCCATCGCCGGTACCCATCATCCTTGCGTGGGTCTACCAGACCCGCCGTGGAATGGGAGCAAACTGACAAATACGTGATCATCGCTAATTCATTACGTTTCCTCCTTCCCATGTCAGACTTGATGGCGTCGTTTGCGATAGCGCTGAGCCAGAGCTGGCTCTTCGCTGTCTCGGAGTACAGTTGGGCGACGTGCCTCACGCTGCGCAGCTTGATCGAGTTCTCTGTTGTGGCATCATTCTTCTGGTCGTCATGCATCGCCTTTTATCTGTTCTACGCAATCGTGTGGCACAAGGACATGATGCTTTCCGAGGTGTGCCTTCACTCCTCTCTCCCGCGCTTTCCGCATAACCCTTCTCACCTTTTCTCAACACCCTTTCCTTCTCCCACAGGGAAGCAAAGGCACAAGCGCAGGCAAGAAGTGGAACTGGACGAACGTGTTCATGATCGTTGCCCACATCGTGTGTTGGGGCACGCCTCTGGGTACCCTCTCTTCTCTGCACTATGCCTGCGTACCGGCCCTTACCCTTAATTTCGCTCCCGCCCAGTGTTTTGTATTATTTTGCTGGCCGCCGACTGGTACCAGAAGACTGAGAGCGGATGGTACCACCCCACTCGGCCGTTATCTTGGTGGTGATGCATCACACACACACACACACACACACCACACACACACACACACACACACACACACACACTAACAGTGCTAACTCCCTACGTCTTCATCGACCTGCAGGTGTCACCCCAAGGAGCCCTACCTATTCATCTTCTGGGAGCTGCCCATGATCATCTCGTTCTTCGTGAACATCTTTCTCTATGGCATCATCGCCTTCTATGTGCAGCGAAGAAGCCGAAAACACCGAGGTTTGTATACGCACCGCCCTCGCTTCCGCTTCCCCTCATGTGGCCGCCGTGGGCGGACACGCACTTACCGCGTGGCAGGGACGAAGAACCATCTATCTGCAAAGATACAGCACCGACTCGCGCTGTTCGTGCTGGTGTACGCCGTGTGCTGGGCGCCGAACGTCGCGTCGCACATTGAAACCTATATTGCTCCGCACTGCTGGTTCTTCTGGCTCGGCTTCATCCAGAACGCTTTCTCTCCTGCGCAAGGTAAGGCGTTCACCTCACCCCCCCCCTTCTCTTTCCGTTTTGCTCATTTCGTGGGCTTTGGATTGTCTGATCACTGGTCGTGCGAATCATCACCAGGGTTCTTGAATTGCGTTGTGTACGGGCTGTCGAATCAGGAGGTGTGGTCGCGCTACCGCTGGTGGCAGCACTTGCTCATGATCGTCGCGTCGCCCTTCATCGTGCTTCCCATCATTGTGCTGGCCTCTCTTGAAGAAATCCTCCGCGTGGCCGTCCCATCGCTCCACGCTCGCCTCTTCCGACGGCAGTACACCGAAGTCAGCAGGTTCGTCCCTCCTCTTGCACGCACGACACGCCGCCGAGAGCCTCACTCTCTCGGCCCTGTATGCAGTGTCAACTACGCTCGTCGAGCGTACAGCCCGGTGAGCGTAAACGACAGTCTCTCCGACCTCGAGACCACGGACACCTGACGTGCTCATTTTTTTCATCAGGAAAAACGAAAAAATAACCGTTGGTGGGCAGTCCTCAATTATAACCATTGGGGTGGTGGCGCCAGGAGAACACAACCCGAACAAGTGAAATTTCGTCCTACGTCACACCTTTCACGTCGACGGTCTGCTTTAGGGCAACATCCCCGACACTAGCTCCTCGCACACGCTCCCTCCGGTTAAAGGTACCTTTTCTGTTCGCACAGTGCCTTTCCGTCAACCGCAACCCCCTCCCTACCGGTATCGCCCTCTTCCCTGGCGCTTCTTGTCTTCTGCTTCTGGTTATACGACGCCCCCGAGAGGAGAAGAGAGAGCACGACGACAACGGCCCAGCCCCACCATGCAAGTGGCTTCGTGTTTGCCACAAAATCCTTCGTCATCGTCAGTTGCACCACCACACCCACCACAGATGAGCGGCACGATTCCACCACCTCCTACTTCACATCTTCCCCTGGCACAGGCCGGGGCAGGTCCCCCTCACCTCAAAGTTTCACCTCCTTCGTCTCTTCGCCCTTCATCATCATCATCATCATCTTCCTCCTCCTCCAACCCCTTCTCCTCCACTTCTTCTGCTCTCAATCTATCGGCAACCTCTACATCTACCCCATCCCAAATCGCCAACTTTCTTGGGGCACATCTTTCTGCCTCTGGTGCCGCCACCACTTCTTCGCTGCCCGCCGCTGGTTCGTCCGGCCCTGCCAAGGCTTGCTCCCAGTGCGAGACCACCAACACCCCCTGCTGGCGACGAGGTCCCAACGGCGCCATGTACGTGTCCCCTTTCCCGCCCGCGCCCACATCACGTGATGTGCACCTTCGCCTCCTGTTACTGCCAAGTTCCCCGGTGCGGACCCCGACACCAACGATCGTTCTCTCTCGCAGACTGTGTAACGCCTGTGGGCTCAAGTTCTCCCGGCGCAGCAGGTAACGTGAACACCCTCCGTTCTCTCTCTCCCTCCCTCCTCTCGTGCCCTCGCGCTTAGCCCACTTTCGTGCACACGCGCGGATCCCTTGGCGCTCGGGTGTGAGTCGACTTCCGCTGCGGATCTCGGGGCTCATTGCTCGGCTTTTCCCCACACGCGCGCAGGAGTCAAGCGCCGCCAACCGATGGGCCACTGCCGGCGAGCAGCGCGAAGCCCAAGGCCCCGGCGGGCTCCAAGCCTTCCTTTCCGGCGGCGGGATCGGTGTTCGTGGATGGCGGCAAGGCCTTTGGCGGCGTCCCCGGCGATGGGTTGCACGCCAACCGGGCACGTCATGGCGCCATGAGCGACAATCGACAGCAACAGCAGGCGCCGCTTCCGCGTGTCAACACCGCTGCGGCGCTGCTGCAGGAGATCAAAAAGGAAAGGGAGGAGCGACTATCCTCCAGCGGTAGCTACCCGCACGCCCTGCGCGGTGGCAGCGCCGCCGCCGATGTCGGCCCCTCACAGGCGCCCGTCGTCGGCTTCACCGATCACCGGCTGCCGCCGCAGCCGCCGGCGCTCGACAAGGCCACGCGGACTCAGCAGCCCAGCCTGCCCTGGCCGTTTAACGACAAGGAGGGCGAGAACAGTGCCGGCGTGGACACGCCCGGCGGTCTGCCCACGCTGGAGCTGTTCTCGGGCCTTCACTTCATGAAGCCACGCGTGGGTGGTGGCGGAGGAGCGCAGAGGTCCAACTCTCGTACGCCTCCCTCCCTTCCCTTGTCTGCCTCCTCCCTGCGGCTTTTCCTCTCCTCATTAGGTTTTATTCCCCGCACGTTGAGGTGCAACGCCCCAAATTTGAGTCAATTTCTCCTGCCACGACGGTATCCTTGGAGTCAATTAAGGCGCCAGTCACGTGTCTGTCTGTTGTAAACTGTGATATATATTATATATTGTATTATTTATTTGGTAATTCTCCTTATTTGTGAAATACCTTTTCTACACAAATAAGGAGAATTAAGGTATACAATTAAGGTCTCACTGATCAATGCGCATGTTGTGGTTTGAAATGTGGTTGCAGGCGCCAAGCCGGAAGCGGGACGAGACACGAACGAGCGGGGCGCGAGCGACGAGGAAGAGGAGAGCGACGAGGGGGAA
>CDFC01062322.1:0-13053 GCA_000826385.1 Acanthamoeba rhysodes | reverse complement strand
TGAAGGTAGTGGAATACTTCTGCAGAGTGGTGGGCTTTGGTGCAGCATGACCCTCAAGCGTTTCCTGTGAGGTGTGTGTTGGTGAGTAATGGTTTGTAATATGAAGGTGGTGGACATACCAGGTGCTCAGCAAGAGCATTGTAGTCAGTAACAGTTTTGTTGCCATGCATGATCTGGAAGAGTGGGTTTTGGCTGAGGGTGTAGTAGTTCAGGGCCTTCTCAAATGCATTCAGGATGACTGAGCCTGAGTTCTTGAAGCCAGAGATGCAGTCAAGGATGATCCAGCTGAGTTCCATCCCAGCAGCTGCTGGCAGAACTTCGTAGACATTGTCCCACCACCAGTGCTGGACAAGGTTCAAGACCACAACTCTGTGGTTACAATCAATGGCCTCTGGCAGGTTAAAAGTTAGCACCCCAAAAAACTGATGTGCATTGGGAATTGCAAATGTGCCTAAAAAGGGGAAGCAGGTAAAACAAAGTGGTGTGGGAAGTGATACCAAACTCGTTGACGTTGTTTTGGTCAAGGTGCTCATCTTCATTGAGAAATCTCACAATGAAGGGCTTGGTTGTGAGGAACCCTCCATTGACAATGGACTTCAGCAAGTGACGAATGCCATGGCCAGTCACTGGGCGATGCCATTCTGATAGCATGGCAGGTGGTTAGAAATTGAAACCACTAACACATCACCAGAATGAAAAGATGAGTTGTACCAAAGACAGTGCACTGACATGATGTGGGTTGAACCCAGGTACAGTGCAGAGTTGAAGGGTCAATGAGATTGAGCTGCTTCTTCTGATCGTGAATTGACTGGTTGTTCCAGGTCACCCAAAGGCTGGCGCTGACAATGTTGTGGTTGGACTGAAGCAATCAGAAATTAGGGAGTGTATGAACTTTTGCTTCTGTTGGGGTAACAAACACAAACTGTTAGAAAATGATATTTTGCAAGTATGTGAAATAGAAAACCTGATGTGCATCAGGAAAAGTGGTGACAAAGAAGAAAACCTGATGCACATCAGGAAAAGTATGGACAAAAAAACCGATGTGCATTGGGAAAAGAAAACCTGATGCACATCAGGAAAAGTATGGACAAAAAAACCAATGTGCATTGGGAAAAGAGTCAACAAATAAAAACCTGATGTGCATCAGGAAAAGTGTCAACAAATAAAAACCTGATGCACATCAGGAAATGCATCAGCAAATAAAAACCCAATGTGCATTGGGAAAAGAGTCAACAAATAAAAAACTGATGCGTAGTGAACAGTAAAAATACATTTTGTGTCCATACCTAGGTCCAGGTTGGACAGGGCTAGCAGTCTGGCAGCCTCCTTGCTTTGCTCTTTGGTGTTACCTGTGGAGTACTGGCGCACCACCAGTTGCTTGTGCAGCTTGGTCTTGATCTCCTCCGCCTCCATCTCCTTGTCCACATCAATCACTGCTGGGTGTGCATGTTTCCTCTCCTTGCGCTCTTCCTCTACCAGCTTGTGCTTCCTTTGTGGCAGCAGTGCTTCCTGCTCCTCCTCCTCCGCCTCAGCCTCCAACTCCTCTTCCTTGACCAGCTTGCACTTCCTTTGCAGTGGCAGCGCTTTGTGCTCCTCCTCCTCCGCCTCCAGTGGCCCAAAGTGATCCCAATACCAGATGCGACTGCAAAGACGGTTGTGGGAGCGATTCTTGACCCCATTGGGAGGTGGGGACCACCAGAGACGATCATGAGCAATCAAGGAAGAGAATTCGTGGCTGAGCTTCACCAAGAGCTAGCCAGACAACTTGGCATCAAGAGGAGCTTCTCTACACTGGGTCACCCACAGATGAACGGCCAAGTTGAGTGCTTCAATTGGACCCTCAAGTCCATGATGGCTTGCTACGCCAACACAAAACAGGACAACTGGGACATCTATGTGCTGCTACTGCTGTATGCATACCGCACCAGTCCCCAGAAGTTGATGGGCGTGAGCCCGTATCAGGTCCTGTTCAGGCGACTTGTGCCTCCGCTGTAGGGCAATGTAGGAGTGTAGGGGAATTAGACCAGCTTGGTCTCAAGTAGATGGGCCTCAGGGAGGTCCTCACTTTGCCATGGTAGAAGAAGTCCTTTATTTCCCCCTTGGATACAGATAATATAGGAGAGTTATCTCCAGTGGNAAATCACAGGGAAATACCATTTCCCTCAGGGTTATCCTCAGGTGTGCAGGAATGCCACACCCTGAGTCTGCCTGAGTCACCGGTGGCCCGACCACTCTGCCTGAGTGCCTGCAGTCTGGAGGAGTGTTGAAGAAGGATGCGTCCTCCAGCAAGAAGGTCAATGTGATCCAGGGCGGTGAACTGTTGCCAGTTGAGATGAAGATGGGTAGGTTGGGACCTACCATCCAAGCTCAGCTAGGAGAAAGGGTGATTGATCTCCTAGTGGACTCTGGAGCAACAGGCAGCTTCATCAAGTGAGATCTGCTGCCTGCTGGAGTGTTGATCTGACTGTGTGAACAGACCTGGACTGTGGCCTCCATGGAGATGCTGAAGGTCTGTGGCTGAGTGGACTTGGTGCTGATGAGAGGCACTGAGGTCTACAAGCAGAAGTTCAACATGATTGACAAGAAGGATGGCGATGAGTGGTTCTGTGTGGATTATTGAGAACTCAACAAGAATACAAAGCAGGATTTGTATCCTATGCCAGACATGAACAAGTGCCTTGAGGGCCTGGGGAAGGCCTGATTCTGATCAAAGATGGATTTCTGCAGAGGATTCTGGCAGATCCCTCTCATGCCAGAGGCCTCCAAGATCGCCACATTTGTGACACATCAAGGGCTCTATGAGCTGATGGTGATGCTGTTTGGGCTCACCAACACGCTGGCTACGTTCCAGCAAGTGATGGATGAGATGATGGGTTCATCCAAGGGAGAGAGGTCGTGGGTACACATGGATGATCTCCTTGTCTACAGCACCACTTTCAATGAACATCTCAAGCACCTCAAGGAGATGTTCAAGCAGATTTGCAAGAGAACTGTATGTTAAGCTCACAAAGTGCAGGTTTGCAAGGGCCAAGATGGAGTATCTCAGCCACATCATCAGCAACGATGGGATCCAGATGGACCTGAAGAAGATTGAGTCTGTGTGCAAGGTGAGGCCACCAAAGAACTATAAGAAGCTGTGGAGCTTCCTTGGGTTGGCCTTGTACTACCAGCACTTTATTGCAAGTCCCCTGTCCAAGCTCACAAGCAAGCAAGTCAAGTGGAAGTGGACTATGGAGGAACAGAACGCCTTCACAGCGCTCAAGGAGGCTTTTGTGAGCGCTCCCATCCTCTGGTACCCCAATGTTGAGTGACCATTCTGGCTTTGCTGCAACACCAGCCTCTATGCAATAGGGGCGTGCCTCAAGCAGATGAGTGACAGCCAGAAACTGGCATGTCATGGCCTACAGGAGCAAGACCCTTGACAAGACACAGTTGAACTGGTCAGCCACAGACCATGAAGGTTACATGATTGTGTTCTTCCTGAACAAGTGGAGACACCTGCTCTTGGGAGCAGAGCTGGAGGTCTTATTGGACCACCACACACTCCAATGGCTGTTCAACCATCAAGAACCTATCAGCAAGATTGTGTGGTGGGTCACAAAGGTGCAGAAGTTCTTCCTGCTGCAGATCATGCACTGAGCTGGATGAATCCACACCAATGGCGATGCTCTATTGAGAGAGCTGATCACCAGGAACAATGTCTAGAACGAAGTGCCACAGGTTGTGGCCGCAGTCCAAGTCAACAGAACAAGAGCGCTCTGCTGACCAACCCTGAGTTTGAGTGGATCACCTGCAGTTCTACTGAGCTTGCAAGCATCATGGGGAGCATCGGCCCTGCATCTCAGCCAAGCCCCTACACCATGTTGAGGCTGATCTCTGGGCAAATGCCCAACATCTGTCCAAAGGGTGGCCAAATCTCACACAATGGTAAACACCTCCTTCTAAATGATCACTTACATGTATGCAATGATGTAATTACAGCCCTTTCTTTTTATCACAGGGTTATTCATGGTCTACATTGGCTTTGAGAACAAGCACTACATCCATAACGACCAGTCTGAGCTCACCTAGGACTTCAACAAGGTCCCCAAGATCAAGGGTGACAAGAAGCCGTCCCACATCAAGAAGTTGTGCAAGGAATACTCTCCCCCTGTGCTTCAGGCCCACCAGCTAGGTATGTCTTAATGCTCATTTTTTTCTGCTTTATCCTTCTCCACACCTTCTTGCTTACTCTCTTTGCTACCACTCAGCATCACACTTTTACAAGGCAATCTTCTCTACCTTTGCAAGTGAAGATGACACGATCTCCCTCCTCAATTATGTGCCTCTTCATGCCACTCTGGTGCTGGCCTGCATCTTCCTCAGCTGGTCCTACCACATGCACATCACCTCCTCCCAGCCCTCCAAAGCTGAAAAAAAGATCATCAACACAGCTGTCATCTCCATCCTCTTCAAGATCAGCACATCCCACATCAACTGGTGGCTTGGTTTCTGCAAGGCCTTTGAGCCATCAACATCAGCCTCGCACAGGACTCTCTGCAGTTGTTCCAAAGAGCAGCACCAAAAAAACAGTACCGCCCATCATGTCATTTAGATACCAAAAAATCATTGCATATGTGTACACAGTGATTTCACTCACTCAATTGATTTACAATCCAACCTGTGTTGGATTGCAATTTACTGAATTATGTGCATTTTTCTTGGCTTTTCTTGCATTTTCTACACATTTTCTGAACACACTTCTAAGATGACAGGTAGTGAACTGGCCAAAGTGCACAGATGAGACCAATCTGCTTCCAGAGGGTGTACAGATGCTCATGTTAGAGACTGACAATCTGTACATACTGCCATTAGTGAAAAAGAGTCACTGACCCTTTTTCATGAACACTTGGTTGGTTGATCATCAATAGGGCAGCATCAACCCACTGAAGATAGCTGGCAGTGCAACATTGTTCTTCAAAGATCGTGGCCTCAGTTGGGCCATTGTTCTTCCTGGTGGCGGTAGCCTTGGCTGGCGCCTTCTCCTTGCCAGTTGTGACTCACCAGAGGTTTTGACCCCTGAGGCGGTTGACTATGTTGTCTTTCCAGGCATAGGCATAGTAGTTGGTGGCGCCAATGAGTTTAATGTTGTTCAAGTCAGTGGACATCCTGTAGTACTACAGGGCCCATAACCTGTTGGAGAGTGGTAGATATACAAGTGTTGTATGATGTGTATTGAAGGACAACAAAGAATAAAGATACATAGAATGACTATTTAAGGGCAGGAACAGAGTGACAGTTAGAATGTGTGGTGAAGTCATTAACTGAAGGAGAGTGAATCTCCAACAAGAAGTGCACCAGAAAATCTCTCTGCTCATGTTGAAGTGGCCTTCTTTGCCCCCTTCTTCTTCTCAAGTGTGTCAGCCTTCTCAGCATCTGGTTTTGTTGGATTTTGTGGGGATGTGGGAGGAGTTGCAGGCACTGCACAGAGAGACGTCAGGAGCTACCATAATGTGAGGATGACCACAGATGACCACAAGTTCAAGCCTGCGTGGGTGATTCATTTCATACTTTGTGGGTTGCCACCATTGTACGTAGGTATTGGCCACTGTCACACTGGAATTTGCATGGTCCGCTCTACTGCAACAAGTCATCCATCATCAACAAGTCAACTGGCTCAGAGCCTGGTCAAGACTCACTCCTCTCCATCACCATCAAGTAACAAGGTAACGCCATCATGCCAGGTGTTGTCCCCACAAAGATGAACAACACAGGCCAGCAGAAGAAGCAGCGCCCTTGCAACAGTCCCAAGCCTGTCACAGGCAGCGCTGCCAGCGGTCCAAAGACCAAAACCTGGCGCCAGTTCCTGTACAATGCAACACTTACATGCACACACATTGGCCATAGTGTCAACCAGTGTGACATGAAGTGTCATGCAAGGACCAGAATTCTCACAATTTTTGTCCCAAATCTCAACCACCAGTCATTTCAGCCCACCATGCCAGAACCCAAACACTATCCTAAACCCAAACCAAACCCACCACCATCACCCTAATCACATTTGTAGACCCTAATCGCCCTAATCAACTTTTGTTCCCCAGTGTTCATTGTGGCCACACCCTAATCGCCTTTGTGGACTGGTTTTGTTTTGGGAAGAATTTGTTGTGTTTTATGGATTTCGGAAGTGGCATGCAGTCTGACCAAGCCAACATAGCCATTGAGCGCCCACTGCTGCCAGCTGAAATGCTGCTGATTGGGAGTGGTCACACCATTGGTGACAAACAAGGTACCTGGTACCTTGACTCTGGCGCCTCCACACACATGATGTGCAGGAGGGAGTGGCTTGAATCGTTCACTCCATGCTGCCCCACCAGTGTCATTCTTGGTAATAATGCTGCACTTGATGGGCAGGGCAGTGGCACTGTGCGCGCCACTGTCAACTCCAATGGCTTGGTGACCTGTATTGCCCTACAGGATGTCCTGTATGTCCATGGGCTCGCCAAGAACCTGGTGTCCACCAGTTGGTTGGTCAACCTGGGCTGCACCATCCAGCTCAATTGTGCCAGCACTACCATTTGACACCCACAGCAGTCATTCTCACTGCTGGTCACCAGGTCCACAAACAACATGCTCATTGTTGATCTACTTCCCACAACCATCAGCTCAAGCCCTCTTGGCCTGGACCAGGCAGACTGTCTCTCTTTACCATCTCCATCTGTGCCTTGGGCACATCAGTGTGAACAGGCTCAGATTGGCAGCACTCACTGCATCCAACATCACCATCAACACCAACTCAGAGCTCTCCTCCTGCAGCACATGCATCCATGTGAAACAACACAAGAAGGTGATCAGGCGCAGACCCACACCTTGATCAGACACACCTATGTCACTTGTACAATCCAACATGTGTGGGCCATTTCCCACGCAGTCATTCACTGGCAAGACATACTTCATGTCCTTCATCAATGATTTCTCTTGCCATGCAACCATCTATTCCTCAAGGAGAAAAGTGAGGTCCTGTCTTGTTTGCCTAGGACTAGGACTTTCTTGCCTCCCTCCCAGAGGTACAGCACATCTGTATGTTACAGTCTGACCATGGTGGCAAGTATGTTGGTCATGTAGCTTAAGCACTCCTTCAATCAAATGGAATCACACATGCACCGTCCCTGCCCTACACCCCACAGTATAATGGGGTTGCAGAGCAGTTCAACTGCTCAATTGGAGATGGCGCAGGCAATGCTTTTCTCTTCTGAGCTCCCATGCTCATTCTGGGCAGAGGCGATCACCACAGCCATATACATTCACAATCAGGCACCCTTGTGCAGTAACTGTTCTCCCTTCGAGCTGCTCTACAACACTGCGCCCACCCTAGGCCATCTCCACCCATTCAGTGCCCATGTGCACATGGTACTACCTGGTCACAAACATGACAAGCTTGACACATGGCACCTTGATCAGATGATCAACACCTCATTTGTTGGTCCTAATGACTCCATCAAACGCTGAGTCAAAATTGACACTTCCATTCAAGATCTCCTTGGCTACAACATCTCCTTGGTCCCCCTCAGCTTCACTGGTGCCATCGCCCCATTCAACACTTGTGTTGCCCATGGCTTCACCTATACCCTTGCCTCTTGCATCTCCTTGCACAGATTGGCCAGCAAGCCCAAGCCACCGCCTCAGCCACCAAGTGCTTGTCAGAAGAAGGCGCCCAACTGCCTGATTACAACTTGACAACACACAGGCCGCCAAGACCATGATGCGCAAGCCACACAATTTCCACAAGGCCATGGTGTTGCCTGATGCACATCTGTGGCTAATCACAATGCAGAAGGAGCTCTGCTCCATCCTCAACAATGCCACCTGGATCCTGGTCTCCCTGCATTGAGCCACCAACATGTGTTGGATATGCAAGCTCAAACATCTCACAAGTGGTGTTCTTGACTGCCTGAAGGCCTGCTTCGTCATGAAGGGCTACTCCCAGATCTATGGGGTCAACTACAACAAGACCTATGCGCCCATCATTTGCATGGAGGTCCTACATCTACTTCTGGCATACACAGTCCTCACAGTCCACCTCATGGACATCACTTCAGCATTTTTACACACCAAAATCAACAACAAAATCTACGTTCACCAACCTGAAAACTTCATCAACATCACATCAATGAAGAACGTTCTGTCCAGCAGATTCACAATGAAGGATCTTGGCGTTGCATCCTCCATTCTAGCTGTCAAAATCCACTACGACCACAAGAAGGGACACATGGAACTTTGCCAATGGGGCCACATTGACAAGCTCCTCAAGACTTTCAATATGCAGGACTGCAACCCTGCGTTGACACCAATGGAACACAGACTCATGCTCCAGGCCAACATTGAGCCAACCAACAACAAGACACCCTACCAGCAGGTAATCAGAAAACTGTTGTACCTTGCAATCACATCCAGACCAGACATCACCTTCACTGTTGGCTACCTCTCCTGCTTTGTTTCCTGTTATGACAACACTCACTGGATGGCAGCCAAGAGGATCCACACCTGAAAGGGACATGTGACCTTGCCATCAACTACAATCAACCACTGTCTGTCTCTGTCACTGACTTCATCCCTATCAGCTACAGCAACACTGACTGGGGAGCCAATGTTGTCAATAGGAAATTGGTAATGGGCTATTGTGGCAGAGTCGAACTTAGCCACACCTCAGGGTGTGGCAATATTGCACACTGAGGATAACCCTGAGGGAAATGGTATTTCCCTGTGATTTCCCACCAGAGATAACTCTCCTATATTATCTGTTACCAAGGGGGGAATAAAGGACTTCTTCTACCACGACAAAGTGAGGACCTCCCTGAGGCCCATCTACTTGAGACCCAGCTGGTCTAATTCCCCTACACTCCTACACTATCTCTTCCTCCTTGCTGGAGGACCCATCATGTGGACCTCCAGGCACAGATGACTGTTGCACTCTCCTCCACTGAGGCAGAGTACAACTTGATCTCTGAGATAACAAAGCAGGCCATCTATGTCTGCAAGTTCTTCCTCAGCCTCATCATCAACCAATCTACACTGATCACCATCTACAACAACAACCAAAGCACAATCACTATTTCTAAAGTGAAACATCATCTGGGGTTGGCAGATGATGTTTCACTTTAGAAGCAAACACTATGATATCAAAGTATCACTTGATGTTTGAATGATACCCCCCTTTAATGGTTCCAATAATACCCCCCCTAACAGCCACCCTCCAAACCAACATGTTGCTTGATGATTCCATAAATTTCATTTTGTTCTGGCTCCTGTCACTAAATGCATAGTACTTGATTTCTTTATTTTGCTTTTCCTGGTTTTCTTCCTTTTTGCATCTACAAGATGGCAGATGAGGCGGCATTCCACGCGTGGTTGTGCGATGCTCTGAGCCGGGTGAAGCTTGAAGATGAGGCCTATGTAGGGTACGTAGAAAGTATACTCAAGGAGGACACCTACCAGCCCGACGAAAAGAAAGACGCCGTGCTCGAATTTCTTGCCTCCTCTTCCGTACATATACCCCCCCCCCCNCCCCAAATTGGCGTCGCATCGGCACCCACCGCGGAGATGGCCATCGGAAATCTGAGATCTGATCTTTTCTTCTTTTCTCTCCGTAGGAGGAAGATCTGACGGCCTTCGGAGATGAGCTGATGGCCCAGTGGAACAAGATCGAAGACGCCAGGAATGCCGAGCAGGAGGAAAAGAAAAAGCAGGAGACCGAGCAGCTGAAGGCCGTCCAGCTCCAGCAGCAGAAGGAGCGCGAGGAAAAGGCCAAGCAACGAGCGTGTGCACACCCTCGCCTTCCTGGCCGCAGCTCGAGTCCTTACCCCCTCGTGGGTGCCGTGCACCGGTGTGTTTGTGCGTGTTGTGCGACACAGGGCAGAACATCAGCTCTCCAAGGAGGAGAGGCTGAAGAGGCGGGAGCTGCTTGAGCGCTACAGCTACCAGATCGAAACGACCGACGAGCACGGCGACATCGTCCTCACCGAAAACCTGTGCGACGTGCAGGACACCGCAGGTACCGCCTTCTCTCTCTCTCTCTCTCTTTTGCGCCCTTGCGCCCCAGCGCTGAGCCAAGCTTGTATTCCACTACTCTGACCTGCCCCTTGCGTGCTCTTTCCCCTCCCGCCGCGCTCCCCCACTCACTCCCCTTTCTCCATGTCCACGGGNTCCTCCGCACCCCCTTCCTCCATATCCGGCGCAGACGTGGAGCAAAACGACAACGTGAGCAAGATTGTGCAGGAGTCGCAGGCGCAGCGTGAGAAGGCGCGGGAGAAGCACCAGCAAAAGGTCCTCCGCGAAAAGGAGCTCCTGCTCAAGGACCAGGAGAAGAAGGAGAAGCGAAAGCGCAAGACCGAAAAGAGGGAGAAGCGAAGGCTTTGATGCGAGAGTGAGCCTCACGAAGCCTTCGGTCGCGCGTAGGCGGAGCGTAGTGTATTTTTCCGAGGCAGCGCGCCCAAAATGCTTTACACGACCACACACACGCAACTCCCCGCGCTCAGCTAACAAGAGCCTCACACTCCACTCTCGGCTGCCCCGGTGGTCGCACTAACGGCGTCGTCTTCCTTCCTCGTCTTTTTCAAGGCCTTCTCCTGCGTTCCGTCGCAACCTTCGCCAGCTTTGGCGCCCTCCCGCGTGTTGTCATTGTGGTGGTGGTCGTCGACGACGACGTCATATCTCTTTCTTTTCTTTGCGACCGCAGACGCTTCTTCGCTGGCGCCGCTGTGATCGTCGTTGTCGTTGCCATCGCCGTCGTCATCTCCGCGCGGTGTGTTGGTCGTTGCGACAGCAGCGAAGAGAGACTTGAGGTCAGGCGCGCCGAACACCTCCCTGCGCAGGGGAACAAACGACCGAGGTCAGCTGAGCGCAGACAAGGGGTTGAGACCCAAGCACCGGCAGGCCGCGCGCAGGAGCAGTCCAGTACCGGATGGCCGCAGCTTCGATGGCGGCCTCGCGCTTGGTTTCCTCCTCGGTCTGCGAGAGAAAGATGTCCTCGTCGTCCTCCTCCTCGACCACAGGATCGGCCTCCGGCAGGAACGGATCCTCCACCTCCTGTAGCCTCCTCGCGTCAGGCACAACATACGACAACCCAAGCAAGCAAGCAAGCAAGCAAACATTCAAACAAACAAACAAACAAAAAAACAGAAGTTGGGTATGTGTGTGTGTGTGTGTGTGTGTGTGGCCCTTACCGCGCGAAGAGGGGCTTCAAAGGGGTCCACGTCGCCCCTCTCAGCGGGCGCCGTTCCGGTGCTGCTCTCCGTCGTCATGGCCTGGCCGGCGGCGGCGGCGGCGGCGGCCTTTAGTGCTACATCGCCGGAGAGCAGGTCCTCCTCCTGCTCCTCCTTGGCCTTGTCGGCGCCATCATCCGCGTCCGCGCCGTCCTTCAGCAGTTCCAGAAACTGCGAACTGGATCGGTGGTGGCCACGAACGTGTGTCACACGTTTACATCAGCAGACCCAGACCAAAACACCAATTTAACAAAAAGAAGAAGAAAGAAAGGGGGGGGGGAAGAGTGGAGTGAGGGGCCTCACCTGGACACGAAGGCAGGGCTCTTGAGCCAGGCCTTGCGCTTGTCGGACGGGGGAGCTTCTGTCGTGGAGGCAGCCGTTTCAGGGGGTTGTTCGTCGTCCATGCCAGCAAAGCAGAAAAAGCACAAAGGAAAAGCTGGGAGAACAAGAAGAGAAAAGGTTAAGCGATTCCAGGAACGTTATTAAATTCTTTACATCGTTAAGATGGCATCTCGCGGAAACTTCGCTGCTTTTTGAGGCAATTTTAGGCCTCGATAATAGAAATAGACGTAAAAAGGATCTTGGCATGATTTCATGAAAAGATGGAACAGCGTGGTGGTGGTGGCTATGGGCAGCGGAGACCTCGTCGTCCCCGGCGTGGGTCCTGGTTCGAGGGGCAGGACGACGAGCCCAGGTGGGCGGGCAAGAGAAGAAACAGCCGCGGCGACGAAGGTCACGACGAACAAGAGCCCGCTGCAGTGGGCAGCCCACCTCGCCACGGCACCGGCGGCGCACCCGCCACGAAGGACGACAAGCGGCAGCAGCACCAGCTGCTGCTGCGTGGCGAGGCCAAGAGGCGCGGGCGGCAGGCCAGCCCCTCTCCGGGTCCGTCCGACCACCACCAGCCGCCGCAGCAGCCGCCACATGGCCGACCACGGCCGGCTCGGGGCCAGCTGTGGAGCGGCGGTGGTCCCTCCTTCGCCCACCTGGAGGACTACGGCGCCTCCGATGACGACGACGACTACGACGACGACTACGACGACGAGGACGACGACGAAGAGGTCGAGGCCGATACAGGCAACGACCAGGCAAGTGGTCGGAGCCGCCCATGGTCACCCAGCGACGTGGGCAAGCCGGAGGCGGGCTGCCGGGTGGCCATGTTGGCCGATGGCCAGCGCGTGGTCGTGGTCGACGAGGACGAGGGCGCCTCGCCCGATGGGAGCCCGGAGCAGCAGGCAGGTCCTCCCCGCCCCGAGTTCGACTACGGCCAGCAGTGCTCCCTCGAAGAAGGTTGGGCCCCACCTCCACACCACACCACACACACACACACACACCCTCTCCCACGACGCCCCACGTGGTGTCCATGGCTGCACCGCAACCTACCCCAGCAACCCAACCCGCAACAACGTTGCCCGTGCGTGTCGTGTGCCGTGCGTGCCGTGCGTGCCGTGTGGTTGGAGGGTGGGTGAGGATGTAGATGGAGAGCACGAGTTCAAGGCGGTGCAGAACTCCCAGCACCCGCTCGAGCGGATTGCTCTCTATTGCGAGGTACGGCCACCGCCCCCCCGAAGTGGAGGCGGCGACGTGAGTGGTACCTTAGCTCTGGTCCTCTTTTTTTGTTCGTTCGTTCGTTCGTCTCTCGTGGCGTGGCGTGCGGGGGTGCGCAGCACTACGTGAACGCGTTCCTGAACAGTGACGGAGGCACCATCTACTTTGGCATCGACGATGACGGCCGGGTACTGGGCGTACCACTCAACCGCAAGCAGCGCGACCACCTGCGCCTCCGCATCGATACCATCGTCAGCGGTACCCTTGC
>CDFC01062319.1:16534-35289 GCA_000826385.1 Acanthamoeba rhysodes | reverse complement strand
GAGCCGGGCTACTATCCGGGCGTGTCGACGTGGTGGGAGCGCACCTACAGCAAGCCCGACCCGACGTTCAACCTGCCCTGGTGGTGGACCACGTTCAAGCGCGACCGCACGATGCTGACCAAGGAGATGGTGGCCACGCCGGCCGTGCCGCGCGAGGGCGAGGTGGTCGAGGTGGCCGTGACGGTGCGCAACAAGGCGCTTGTGGACGCGCGCAACGTGGACGTGGCGCTGTGGCGCGGGAGCCCTGACAACTGCCTGGACGAGGCGTGCCTGCTCGACGACAACGCCCTCAGTACGTTTGCACACACGATAGTTTTTGGTGTGTGTGTGTGTGTGTGTGTGTGTGTTTTTTAGTATCTCTCACACACTGTGTTGGGTCGTATGTTTTGCGTGTGCCTCCAAATATGCAGTTGGCATGGTGACGGTGGGGCTGATCCCGAGCCAGGGCAAGCGCGAGGTGACGTTCCGGTTCCTCTTCGATGGCGTGCAGAACATCCACGCGACGATCGACGACAACGACGCAATCGCCGAGATGCACGAGGACAACAACCACGCCTACGCGCTCCTGTTCCACGACATTGCCAACAGCGGCTACACGCTCCAGACCCTGCGGCTCGACCCTACGATGGAGCTGAGCGCGGTGGCGGCGAGCGACGGGAGCGGCCTCACGGTCGGGTACAACGTAAAGGCGAAGGTGCTGGGCGACACGTTCACGCGCGCCAACGTGCTCGTGCAGCTGTGGCACGGCGGCGTTGGTGCTGCGGGCCGTCTCATCGGCACGGTGCTGGTGCCGCGCGTGCCGGGCTCCACGAACACCACCGAGAGCTACGAGGTGTCGGTCTTCTGGGAGACGCGCAACCCGGCGCTCCATGGCAAGCAGGAGCTGCACGCGGTCATCCTGCACTCGGGCTTTTCGACTGAGGAGGCCAACGTGATCGCGCACGTGTCGCAGACAGTGAGCGTGGCGTGCTACGGGCGCGTGGACCAGTGCGGCGTGTGCGGCGGTAACAACCGGACGTGCGCCGGGTGTGACGGCGTGCCGCTGTCGGGCAAGACGGTGGACCCGTGCGGGGTGTGCGGGGGCAACGGGTCGACGTGCTGCATTCCCAAGCCGGCGCAGGCCCATTTGCACTACGTGCGCATCGACCAGCACGACCGCGCGTTGTGGTCGTCGATGGTGACATGGACCCGCGTGGGCGACCTGGTGGTGTGGGAGAATCTGCTGGACCGGAAGGTGGAGGTCGTGGGCGGGGCCTACGACTACAAGGGCGCCCCAGCGGTCGATCTGTCGCTGATAAGGAGCCACAACGACCTGGACATTGACTCCTTTCTTCAGGTATGCCCTTGTCATCCTCCCTGCGCACTCTCTTTGCTCGCCTCTCGAAAATTCGCGACCCTTATCCTTATCCTTATCCTTATTCTTCTTGTATCACTCTCTGGCTCAGCAAAACACATTTATTTTTTTCTTTTATTTCCTCTTGCTCAGGAACATGCGGCTTCGATGGCGAACATCAAAGACCACGCGGCAGTGGGCGTGGACTCCTCCGGAGACAGGCACGTACCCGCGCCGGACTCCACAACGCAGTACCTTCGCAGGTCCACTGCTTCCGCCAGGTTGCCGCAGGTTTACATTGAGGTGGCGCATTACACTGGCTGGTCCGTCTCTCTCTCTCTCTCCCCCTCCCTTTGTCTTTTGGAGCTCATCTTGGCACTCAACGCACTACGACAGGCTGGTGACGAGTCCGGTGGGCAGCGCTTCATTTGAGGCCAGTTCAAAGATGAAGCGAGCGCACCGTAGCGGTGGCGATGACTCCGAGAAATCAGAAGAAGCAGCAGCAGCGGATCAGTTCGCTATGGGTGGCGTCTGCTGCGCCCAGACTGCGGACGACCACCAACGAGACGACAACGACCAGGTCTGGCGTAATGAAGCTGACGAGCGACCCTGGTCCACATCCCAGCCCGGCGGTGGCAGCAGATCGCTGCGCTCGTTGGTGGTGTCCCAACTCGTGGAGCAGAAGCAACAGCTCCAGCGCCCGCCGTCGATGGCCAACTTGACACGCCAGGGCATGGCACAAAGGGGGACCCCCGAAATGGTCAAAGCGCACTACAACGCGCACGACGCTGGCGAGCATCGGAACGGCATCCGCTGCCTCTGCCGAGACAAACGCATGTATGGCGGTGGTTATGGCGCTGGCGCTGGCGCTGGCGGTGGTTATGGCGGTGGTTATGGCGCTGGCGCTGGCGCTGGCGGTGGTCGTGGTGGCGGCGGTGGTCGTGGCGGCGGCGGTGGTGGCGCTGGCGGCGGCGGCGGCGGCGGCCCTCCCAGACCAGCCTACTTTCCAGGCGTGCGACTTGCCCCTATAAATTACGCCAATGTGGGCATGGTGGCCCGCGCTGTCCATGTGGCGGTGGCGGTGGCTGGCGCTCCCAGACCAGGCCACCTTCCACCCTTGAATTACGAAGACCTGCCGATTGACAATAACCGGGTTTTCCGAGGCCTCGTCGCCCGCCGACGGGGCGTGGTGGAAGATGTGCTCGCGGACCTGTCGGACTTGGAAGACGAAGAACCGCCAAAACGGCCGATCGGGCCCTACGCTCCGGACAAAATGGACAGGAGTATACTCGAGGATATCTCCGCCTTTGTGGACTACGAGGAGGACTCGGAGGAGGAGGAAGAGGAGGTGGAGGATTCGAAGGAAGTCAAGGTCAAGAGACGCGAAAAAATAGCCCAGATGCGCTCCGCGAGGGCGAAGGAGCTCAATCAAAAGCCGAGAGATCAGTCGGCCACCATGCCCCGGCCCGGCGAAAAGCGGTCAGGCGGCGGCGCCGAGGCGAGCGCCAACAACGAGACGATGAGGGCGTTTACCGACCCCCCGGGGACGACGGAGCAAGGCTTGCGCAGCCTCGTGCTGGGCTCGAGTCCCAGCGGCGCCAAATACAGCACGACGCTGGTCGACGCCGTGGCAGCACCTGGGAACGATGGGCGGTCGGTGTTGGTGCCGGGTGCAGCAAGCGTGCCGCACCGGTTCTTCAGCCCGGGCCTCTACCTGTGGCACGACCAGCGCAACACAGCCATCCACGGAGTCATCGTGGTCGAACCGTCGGACGTCGCCGTCGATGCGTGTGGCGAGTGCGGCGGCGACAACTCGACTTGCAGCGATTGCCTGGGCGTGCCGTATGGCGCGGCCCGGTTTGACGCGTGCGGCATGTGCTCGGACCCGACGGCGGCGGGCTACACGCCCAACCAGGCCATAGACTGCGCCGGCGTATGCCATGGCTCGGCAGCACTGGACGAGTGCGGCGAGTGCACGGGCGGCACCACGGGCCGGTTGCCTGGCGCGTCGATGGACTGTGCAGGCGTGTGCGGCGGCTTGGCGCGAGTCGACTGCAAGGGCGTGTGTGGTGGCTCTGCCCGGCTTGACTGGCACGAGGGACGACCAAGCAACACCATCGAGTTCCCTGCAATGCAGAACGAACCACTGTAAGGAGCTTCGAAGGCCATCGAGATTTCGCAGTAAACGTTGGCCCTGACTGACTGGAGAGATTGAGTGTCGGATGTTCCCTTCCGGCTGGGTGGTGGCGCTCACCCTCAGCACTCTCCTGGTGTTGCTCGAACCACAATCAGCCCTTCTCAGTCCCCCTCAAGCAGCCTCAGCGTCCGGTCGCCCACTCGCACTCCCTCGCACAGCCGGACGAACTCCCCTACCAGCTCGCCCACGTGCGCGCCCACCCGCACTCCCGCCAGCTCTCTAACCCACTCCCCCACCAACACTCCTTCCAACTCCGCCACCCCACTCAGACCGGCACTCACACGCACCACACACCACACACACACACACACACACACACACCACACACACACCACACACACACACACACACACACACACAGAGGCCCCAATGGACTATCCGTGGGAGGTCGTCTTTACAGGATCTTTAAGTGGGTGATGACGCTGGGAGGCGACAACAATATATCAATGGTGCGTGCGTGTCGATACACTCTTGCCGCAGAGTTAGTTGATTAAAGCTCCACCTCCCACCATAACAGCGTCCTCCCTTCAGCTCAGACAACTCAGACGCCAAGCTAGAGCTGGCCCCTCGCCTGGTGTCGTCACGAGGACCAGATCGTGCCTATAATGGGGCACAGCGTTGTTCTGCTAGAGCGCGAGTTTCCCGAGCAGCTGCCCGAGTACGTGCTCGAGCTCACCTTCCCTCCCTTTGTCAACTCGCTCAGCTAAGTTGCCTTTGTATTTTGTTTGTGTGTGTCAACTGGCATACTACTGGTTACAATCAGTGCTATCTGTCATGCAGATGGCCGCACGCATGTCTTCACAGTCTCTGTCATAGATCTCGTAGTTATGGACCAGCATGCACTTCTCGGCCTTCTTTCCTGAAGGCTCACCCATGGCCCAGTTTTGGAGCATAAAGACATTGGTGTCGGGAATGTTGGGCGTGCCCCACTGCCACTCGGCCTTGTTTCCTGCATACGTGGTAGTAGTGACGCCGTCCACCCAGCAGCAGAGTGAGTGTGCGGTGGAGGCATCCTGCGACTCAGCGCACTCCCCGACCACAGTCGAGAACTCCGAAGCGGAGCGCCAGGTGCCGGCTTGGGTGTCATCAGTGCGGTACTTGGTCTGGCCGACACCGGTAGCATGGAGCAGGAATCGCTTGTAGCAGCGTGGGGCGCTGTTTCTGATGGGCTCGGCCATGCTCCATCCCGCGGGACAGGTCCCAATCGGCGTAGGCGGCTCCGACAGGAACTCGCTCAAGAAGAGATTGTTGAAGGCTGTCTGATCAACTGCAGTGTAGGTGTTCGTGGTCGCCGGCGTGGCAGGAAGGCACATCTGTTCGAAGTAGGCCTCGGGCTAGTACGTAGTAGGCGCCCGGCGGGAAGGCAGTATACAGCTCCGCGGCCAAGCAACTGTACAGGGGCGCCAGGAAGGGCCGGACGGCGGTGTCGGAGAACATCATGCGCTCGCAAAGCGACCTGACCAGGAAGCCGCGAGTTTGGCGAGCCGATTGCCCCATGTGGGCGGTTTCACTCATACCGGGCAGTACGGTGTGAATCTCCTCCTCAAAAGCGCAGAGGTCGAGGGCCTGAAATCATCGAAGGGGATGAGGCGCAGCGTGTTGTCCGCGACATTGTCGCCAAGTGGCTCCGCCAGGGCCCCGGTCATGTCACGCTCATCGCAGCAGAGCTGAAGGTCGTTCAGCAGCTCGGCGCATTCAGCACTGCGGGGCGATCGGAGCGGAGAACTCGCCAATGCGGCCTGCCAGTCTTCGCTGTAGGGGAACTGATCGAAGTCTGCGGCGACGGGAAATGTGAGAACACAGCGGTGTTGACCCAGATGGCTTGGGATCCAGAGCCATCAGACAGTCTCATGATGGGCCTGGCCATCAACTCTCCATCAGCGGTCTCCCATGTGGTCAACCGAATGGGGCGGATCATCGCCGACACATCGAGGGGGTCCTCCCTGGTTTCGTGATCGGAACACGCACACGTCGTCAACAAAGTACTTGTTGATGCATCCGATCTATCGATCGTTCACCTAAAGTGCATGGTGTGAGGGGAGGATTTCAGTATAATCAGGGCCCTGTGGTGAGTGTCAACGAGTTTTCGCCCCACATTTCCACGAAACACACCTGCTCTTCCTTATTTGGTATTCTCATGGCCGCGTTCTCACCAGACTCAGCGGTCCTGTACGCTACTGTCTGCTGTTACTCTAGTACAATGGTGACAACGAGTTGTTTACTGGAAGAGTCACGCAACGGGAAGGTGTTGCTGGTTTGTGTTATGGTTTAAACCACCAAACCGACTGCTGAGTTGGTGTGTCTGTACAGAGATTCCTTGCTCGTGGCTTGATCAGCCCACGCAGCTGGCTGCCACCTCTGATAGGATCCTAGAACCCTACACCCATTTAGGGGACGCACTCTGCCACGTACAGTGATGATGGTGTCCCAATAATGGGTGCCAATGGAAATCAAGATTTGAAAAAAATTACCTTTGTTGGCGCACATTCTGAGGCCGTTTCCCATGGCAGCAGGCGTGAAACCAAAGAGGAATGTCTGGTAGGCTGACATGGAGGGGCAAAACTGCTGACAAATCATGTTTCAATTTTGGGTTTTTGTGGGCTTATTGGCATTGTCTTTCATTTACAACCCTTTGAAACAGCCTAAGTGAATGGATGACATGTTTTATCTTGAGGGCCTGATTAACAAAGATTTTATCCATTTGATCAGCTTTGCCCACCCCCTCTCCCACATCAAGTTAAATCTAGAGAGAAAATCTTTGTCCTGGACCTTTCTTGGCTCCTTGAAATTGCAATGAAACTTCAAATTTGGCAGCCTCCTTTTTTCTGGGCTCCTTTTTTCCGTGTGAACGCCACTGGATAGTGAAAAGGAACTGTCTTGTTGGCCCTCCCAAACAACATTGTGCCAAAACAGGCAGTTCAGGTTCAGAGATATTTTTACATGTTTTTCTGTGCCTGACACTTGCCAGTGTGTGAAATAGGATATGAAAATTGGCACAAACATCACATCAAGAGAAGATTATTGTGGGCTGCAGAGAAGACAATTGTGCCTCTTACCAGAATTTTGACTTAAGTGTAGCTTGTGACCCCTTAGATTGAGTAAACAACTTGATGGATGTAATCTGTTGTGGTTCTTTCATGAAGCTGAACTGGGATCAGAAAATTGGTGCAAATAATAAAGTGGATAATGTTATCCACTTTTATTGTTCCCAACTTTTGTGGGGCAATGAAGATGGCCATGCCTCCTCACCACAAAGTTGCACAAAAAAAACATGTTTTTTCATTCACCACCCATTTTCTATTGACAACTTCAAACATGCAACCAATGTGGATCTAAGGAATGCACAGCCTCAGACAGGTTAGGGGTTCTAACTGGGCAGGCTGAACGTGTAGGAGAGGAGGGTGCTGGTGGTTTTTGAATGTTGCGCAAACAAGTATTTTGTTTGTTTATTGGTTTAAGATGGTGAAGTAACAAACAAGTCTTTTCATAACAAAATGGGAGAGGGCAAAATGACATCTTTACATAATTCCCATTCTCCATTTTTTGGATTTTTGCCTCGACTGTCGCCGACTTTTTTTTTTCCATGCTTGGTACGATGCAGGAAGATGACTCCACAGTGGCGCCTGGAGTGGCGCAGCAGGAGGACGCCGACGCGTCAACTGATGCACCTCTACCCAGGTACGCGCGTGCCGACGCGGATACACGTTTTCCAACTCATTTGAGTAATTTTTAATTTCAATCGTGGCAGCGGAGGCAACGAAGATGACGCATCCGCAGGAGGAGGAGGAGGAGGCGAGGGCGAAGGAGAGTACGACCTCTACGACGATGAAGAAGACGTGCGCCGCCCCCTGTGAATCGGCTTTTAATCATTAATTCTTATTCTTGTCCTTCTCCCCTATTGCAACAATCATTCGTTCATGGACTCACATCGAATCAATCATCCATCCATTAGGATCTGCCCAACATCGTGCTCGACACAGAGAAGGTCGAGAGCGGCGGCGGCGGCTCCGTGACCCCCTACAGCAGCCGAGGCCGCGGTGCCGTCGGCGCCGGCGTCGGGCGCGTTAACCTCACCTGGAGCAAGACCGGCGGCGCCAACAGCGCCGGCAACTCCCGTGGCGGCCCGCGCAGCTCCCTCGGCGGTAACGCCGGCGCCGGCGGCGACTTTGGCAGCGAACGCGGGCTGCGCGGCGCTTTCGCGCCGGGCCAGCGCAACCCGCTCGAGATCGACATGGACGAGCTCGAGGACAAGCCATGGCGCAAGCCCGGCGCCGACCTGTCGGACTACTTCAACTACGGCTTCACTGAGGAGACCTGGCGCGCCTACTGCGCCAAGCAGGTCCACATGCGCCAGGAGATGTCTATGCAGGGCAAGATACGCGTCTGGGAGGGACCCACGGCACACAAGGCCGCCGCCGGCGGCGACAGGGGTGGCGGCGGTGATGCGCTCCCGCCCGAGCTGCTGGCGCTCGCGGCGCCCGGGGCCGGGCCGCTGCCGATGGTCATACTGCCCGGCGGCATGGGCGGCAACCACGGCATGATGGGTGGTCCGCCGCCGCTCCGGCGCTTCGGGCCATCGGGCGGCGGCGGGCGACGGCCGCCCATGCGGGGCCGGGGCGACGAGGAGTCAGTGGTGCAGGTGCTGTCGGGTGACGTTGACGATCAGCCGCCAGATCGTTCGTTCCCCTCTCACTCGCACCGCGGCGGCGGCGGCGGCGAGGAGCCCATTCCCACCCTCCACCACGAACCAGGTCCGAGCCCCCTCCCGCCCTCCCGCTGTACCCCGGAGCGGTTACTAGCTTCCGAACTAACTCTGGGGCTGGGTGGTGCTGGTTTTCACGGGAAAGCAGAAGGGATGCCTGCCGGCATGTTCGGCGGTCCTCGCGGCCCTCCCTTCTTCCCTCCGAAGGTGCCCACCTCAACCAACAACGTTCCATTGCGGACAACGTCTAAGCTGGCGTTGGTTGTGTGTCGTGTGTCATGTTTGCGCAGGGAAACTACAGGCCTGGCGGTATGCCTCCATTCCCGGGTGGCGGCCGCTTCCCCCCGGGGGCAGCGCCTCCCGGTGGCTTCCCGCCCGGCGGAAGGCCCGACTACGGCCGCGACGCCCGCGACGACCGGAGATACCCGCCCCACGAGCGCGACCGACGCGCCGGCGGCGGCGAGGAGGCGGCGGACGACGACCGCGGAGGCAGGGTACGTCAGCACATTCCATTCGTCACGTTCTATGATGAATCAATCTTGATCGTGTGCGACGCGTCAGCAGGAGCGGCGCGAGAAGGAGCGTGAGCACGACCGTGACCGCGACCGAGAGTGGGAGCGCGAGCGCGAGCGAAGTAGCAGCGGTGGCGGGAGCCGGAAGAGAGACCAGCAGCCCGAACGCGAGCGCGAGCGTGGCACTTCTTCATCTTCTTCTTCATCGTCATCATCGTCGTCATCATCGCGGCGCTACGACTCAGAGGCTGCCGCCAGCAGGGGCAGCGCGAGCTCGTCGAGCGGCCGGTCGTCGTCTTCGTCGAGCGGCGGACACGAGAGGTCGTCGGACAGGGAGCGGGGGGGAGGCGAGCGACGCGGCACGTCGAGGTCGCGCGACGAGGCCGGCGACGACGGTACTACGCGCAGCAGCGGACACAAGAGGCCTCGCGAGTCGAGCCGGAAGCTCGAGGGCGAGAGTGGTGCCGACGACGAGGCCGCACGCAAAAGGCGAAGGTAAAATGAAGAGAAGAAAAAGAAATAGAAATAAGAAAAGTCAAGATCCTCTTTTTAACAAAGAAATGAAATGAAATTCATTTTCCTTTAATACCAAAAATGGTAAGGCCTAGCGTCGTTTGGCGCGTAGACCACAAAAGAGAAGAAGAACAGGGAGAAGTTGATGACGAAGTCGGATCGATCGACCCTGCGACTACTCACGACGATGGCGGCCATGGTTGTTCTCGCCCTGCTGGCGCTGGCCGTGTCGGGAGCCGAGGCCTGGGGCGGCGGCACCCTCGAGCTGACCGTCTTGGAGGAGGGCCTGCGCACCTCGTGCCTGACCAACGTCATCACCTCTCTGGGCTGCACCCAGCCCGACCTGGGCGGCACCCAGGGCTGCGCCGACCCCAAGCCGCGCACCGTGGCCGGGAGCGGCGCGGGGGGCGCGATTGATGTGCGCGGCTTCAACTTTGACTTCGGCTCTCGGCGCCGTGGGGCCAAGCCGGGCCTCCAGCTGAGCGACCTGGTGCGACGCGACCTCCAGGCCGAGGTGGCGGGCGCGCTGCGGGCGCAGTACCGCGGCCGCCGAGCGGCGCCCTCAATCGACGGCGAGCTGGGCACCTCCGACTTTGGCGACTCGGGCCTTCTGGCCGACCTCTTCGGCACCACCAACGTGGGCGCACTCACCTTCACCAAGCTGCCCGACGCCTCCTCCGCCGCCCTCTTTGAACGTTCGCTACCTCCCCCACCCTGCATGTGATTGTTCTAATTTGACCCACTTGGGTGTCGTCTGGTGTGCGTCGTGCGTGGCGTGCGGGGGAGGCGCAGTGTCGGCGGGCAGGTGGATGAGCATTACTGACTACGAGGGCGGCGAAGACTGCTACACGCTGCCCATGGTGTACCTCGAGTTCAACCTGCCGACCAACTCTTCTCTCTCCTCCGCGTACGCCTCCCACCCTCTTTCCAGCGACGCACCCCACACCACCAACGACCAACTGAACAACACGAGCTCACACGACTTTGCGAACAGGCTGGTGGTGAAGGCCGAAGGCGTGGTGACGGGCTTCAAGTTCGTGTACGAGGCCGCGATGGAGGGCCACTACGTGGAGGAGAAGGTGGCGGTCAATTGCGTGGGCTACGCCCTGGCAACGGCCTCCAACTCCTCGCCCAGCCTGGCCACGCTCAACAACGGGGCCTACTTCAACGCCACCTTCGTCACCGGCATCCCGCACTGCTCCGATGCCTGAGTGCTCAGCGCTTCCGTGCGTGCGAGGTGGGAGTGCCTTTTGGTATCACACCCTTTTCGCGAAAACGCTTGTCCTAGCGGAGTTCAAAAGACGAGCGTTCTGGAAACATGATCTCGTAGAACTGCCTCACCACCTTGTGTGTGTGTGTGTGTGTGTGTGTGTGTGTGTGTGTGTGTGTGTGCCGTGTCATGTGTTTAGCGGGGGTGTTAGTCCAGTGCAATTCACGAGACCACGATGAAGAAGGAAGGAGCATACCTTGACTGCTTGGATGGCTTCGGGCGAGGTGATGTCGAGAATGTTGATGCATCCAAACTTGAAGGGGTACGCCGAGGTGTCGGCGAGTCTGTCCAGGACATGGTCGAGCAGCTTCTCTCGCAAGCGCTCCGGGTCGGAAGTCACCACCTGGAACGCCAGCAGTCCCGCATCCAGCACTTCGAAACTGATTCGAGCTCGAATCAACGATGTCCATCAAAACCGAAAAGGAAGGGGGGGGGTTACCGGTTGGCGCCGCGTCGGGACAGCCACCAGTGGCGGTTCTCCTGCTGGTCGCCGTCGGCGATGCAGTCCAATAGGGCGTCGAGCCGGACCGGATTTCGGTCGAAATACTCCTCCTCCCTCTCCAGCGCCGCCAACCGCGCATTCCAGTCGAGCGTCGTTGCAGGGGGCGGTGGCGTCGCCGTGGAATTGGCGCAACGGTGCAGCTGGGCGAGGAATTCATAGTAGGCCGTGTGGTTCAGGTGCTGCAGGGAGGCGGTCATGAAGCTGCGCCGCAGCTCCAGGTGGTAGAGGAGGAAGGACTTGTCCAGCACTCTCATGTTCTGTTCCACCACCAAATGACACACGACACATGACACATGACACATGACACATGACACACGACACACGACACACGACACATGACACATGACACATGACACATGACACATGACACATGACACATGACACACGACACACGACACATGTCATGATGGTACTTGTGTGTGGTGTGATTGTGTGTAGTCTGAGTGGTGCCTGGTGCATCATGAAGTAGATGTAGGCTGTGGGGTACTGCATGTTGTTGCTGGTGTGGAAGCTGTGTGAGGAGGTGCGTTTGAAGTCCTCTGGCCAGTGGGCCTTGAGGTCTCGTGCTATGCGCCTGTTGATCATGTGCGGCACATGCCATGGGGCCTGATCAACGTTGTCAGTCCAGCACACACTGATCTGTTAGTGTGTGGGGCACATGCCTTGCAGGCCAGGTTCCTGAATGTGCTGTTGTACAACCTATTGACGTGGACCAGCGTGTCCAACCACTGGTCCCACAAGTTCTCTATGACCCAATCTTCCAAGTACACCTGCTGCCCTGCAACTTCTCAGTCACAGGTGGCTTTGGGGGGGTGAGTGAGTTCACTGCACCCAGAATGAAGCATGCCTTTTGGCCTTCAGCAGGCAAGTAAAAGTCATCAAGGCTGATGGGTGAGGTGAGGAAGATGTCATCATTGAAGTAGACAAACCTGGCCAACAGGCCACAAATGCAGTGCAGGTGACATTCAATGGCATTCAAGGAGAACATGGGCAGGTGCAACTTGTTGAGGAATATCTCCACGTGCATCACCACTCTGATGCATGGGTGGGTGAGGTCAAGCCAGCAGGGGATCTGGCCATTGGTCACAATGAAAATGTTGCGCACCCAAGGCACATGCTTCTCCACCAATCACAGCAAATACCACAGCTCCTGCACTCTCCACAGCATACAACACGCACACACACACACACACACACACACACACACACACACACACACACATACACAAACACACACACAACAAGTAGGCCCTCAGCTTGCAGGTGCTGCTTGTCTTCCATCCAGTAATTGAGAGTGTACATCAGTATCTAAGAAGCAATGGATGCCATTGGGATCTGATGGCAGGCCAGGAGCCAGCGTCCTAATGCCTGACCAGGCATGACCAATGACACACACCAAACAATAGGGCACTTGTGAGAAAAAAGAGATGCGCTGGTTGGTGTGGCTCACCGTGGACTGCGTCAAAGACAGTGCATGCAGCCAGCATGGCCTTGCAGAAGCGCGGGTCAGAGCCATTGACCCAGGAGTAGACCAGGTCAACCCCCAACTCGTCACCATAAGCAACATCATCATCATCAGCAGCAGCAACAACAGTCTCTTCACCACCACCACCATCACCAGCAGGAGGCAACAGCAGTGGAGGGAATGACAATGCTGGCGATGCTGATGGTGGTTGGTGGAGCACTTGGTCTAGAAGCACGGACGAAGTGGTAGTCGTGAATGTAGATGAAGTCGAAGAAGAAGGTGAGGAGGAGGTGGAGGTGAGGGAAAGCAGAAGGGGAAGGTGCACCACCAAGAAGAGGAGTGCGATCAGACAGCAGAGAGAAGCACACCCAGTGGAAGGGGCATTATTGATCATTTCAGTATAGACATTGCTGCGCGCCATTGTAGGTCTTCCTCAATCTTCATTCAAATCTTCCAGAGAGTCAAAAAGTCAGAGCCAAGACTTGAATAAGGAAGACTGAAAGGAAACCCTTATTAGGAAGAGAGAGAACAAAAGGGGAGTGAATCCCACAACAATGTCGAGAGAGAAGAGAGAGAGAGAGAGAAGAGAGAGGAAGACGAGTCGTTGGGTTGCTGTTGTCGCGGAGTGGTGGAGCTCTCACGCCTCAGCCCACCGGAAGAGGAGGAGCGTGGCGGAGATGTTGTCCTGGGAGCCCTTGGCGTGGGCTTGCCTTGTGACGGCCTCGGTGAGCTCGTCCACGTTGAGCCCCTCGTCGAGCTTCTCAAACACAAACTCCACCGATTCCTGGCGGTGCAAACCCCGCATGTTGGCGGGTCAGCACTGGTGGGGAACGAACTGAACCTTAAAAACTAAACCTAACTAACTGCGCAAGCGCACCTGGTGGGACCAGTTCTCCCACACGCCATCGCACCCCAGGAGGAGAAAGCAGTCCCTGTTGGGTTTGGGTTTGGGAAATTGAGTTGTGGTGCAACTCCCTCATCGCACGCGCACGCGCACGCACACAAGCGTCAGAGAGGGGGGTAGAAGGTGTGCGTACGAGGCGGGTACGAGCTTCCGGTACATGACGTGCGGGTGCGGGTCGACCAGAACCCCGTGCCAGAACCCATCCTCCTCAATCGGCAGCTTCATGTTCTTCTCGTCGCCGTCGCCGGTCAGAAGACGAACGAGGAACGAAGAAGGAGAGGAGGGGGGTGGAGGTACCCGGTCGCCGAAGGAGCGGGAGATGGAGAGGCCGCCCACGCGGCCGCCTATGATGAAGCCTCCCTCCTTCTCGATGCGCGCTCGCTCGGCCGGCACCTGCCCCACGACCACGTCACACACCCACCACTCAGCCACGCCAACCACGGGGCCGCACACGACACACGGCGGGGGTGAAGGGCGGGTACGGTGGGCTTGTGGATCTCCGAGAGGACCTCGAACGACTCCTCCCACGCGCCGGTGCTCCGATTGTACTCGCGCTTACTGCACACGCACAGCCGTTTCAGTTTCGGTTTTCAGTTACATGCAATGTTGAAAACATTTCGGAAACGAAACGGACAGTACCCAAGCAGGGCTTCGGAGTCGCCCAGGTTGGCCAGGAAGAGGTGCGCGTCGAGCAGGAGGGCCACCACCGCCGTGCTGCCGTCCTTCCATCGATTTTCCTCCCGCACCGCATCCTGCGCAGTGTTGCTCGCCCGCTTAGCCACGCGCGACGCACGCCCACGACACACGACACGACCAACGACACCTCAATGAACTCCCGGTCCGTCTGAAGGAAGCCGGCCTCCATGGCGCGGCATATGCCGTCGGTCACTTGCTCCACCGTCGTCGCCGCAGTCGGCACCCCGCCGCCCGATCGCTCCTTTACCTCTTCCTCTTCTTCTTCCTTTTTCTCTTCCTCTTCCTTGCTGTCGTCCTTTTTGTTTTCCTCCTCCGGCTGCTTTTCTACTTCAATGTGTTCTTCTTCGGCTTCATCGCCCCCGGGCAGGAGGAGGGGCAGGAGGGTGGCGGCGGGGAAGGCGGGGTCGCGGCAGATCCGGTCGTGGAGCGTGTCCGACACGAAGGCCGACGCCCTCTTGCCCACGTGCCCGTCATATCTACCACCACCGCACGACACGACACGACACACGACACACGCGTGACCTCAGCACTCACGTTGGGTGGCGGGTGGTGGGCAGAGCGCGTACATGCCGTAGAGGGCGTTGGGGAGGCCGCGGCGCTGGAAGGGCGCGAAGAGGTCGGGGTAGTAGCGGGCCAGGTCGTCGATGGAGATGTGCGAGTCTTCCATCGCCGCGCGCCGGCCTTGCAGCGCGTCGGTCGACGATGCGAACGAGAACCGGCGCTGGCGCCCACGCAAAGATGGCTTTTGCTCGCTGCCGTCGTCGTCGGTGGGCGGCGGGCGCGCGGCGAGGCGGTGCTGGCGCGCGGCGGGCGCCGGAACGACGAGGCTGATGGTGACGGCCTCGCATGGTGACGGCGACGACGATGAAGAAGACGGCGATGAAGACGACGCATGGTCGGTGGCGGTGGCGACGGCGGCGGGTTGCGGGAGAGGTATGCCCGAGCTGGGCGACGAATGTGTGGCGCGGCGCGCGCGCTGAGGCGGCCCGGCGGACAGCATTTGGTGGTTCTTCTTTCTCTCTGAGCTCCTTTTTTGTTTTGTTTCTTCTTCTTCTTCTTCTCTGTGTGTCGTGTGAAGTAAGTAGCGCTCTGTGTGAGCTCTCACAAGAGATGAAGAAGATGAACACTAGTGCAAATTGGGCACTAATGACATCACACGATGACAACCTTAAATGGAGAACAGAATGGGAAGAGAATGAAATGGAATGGAATGGATTTGGGGAGGGGTAAGATGAAGATGGCCCTCATGGTGTGTACAGTGCCAAGGCAAGAACAAAAAAGCTACAAAACAAACGAAAGAGAAAGGGGTAGGTACCAGAATTGGGAGGCGGTTGTTGAATCCACTTCGAAGATGGTCACGACGGGAGCCAAGATCAAGATCAGAAGGTGATGGTGCGCAACGGCCGTTTGTTTTTGAATATATTATTATAAATATCTTTTCTCTCTGCCTTTTCCGTTTCTGTTTTTTTTTCAAATCAAACTTTATCGCACGAAGAAATTCATTTCCTTTGTTGTTTCTCTCTGCGAGCCGAGAGTACGGCGGCCTCGGGAGACGCGAGAGACAACAGAGGCTTTGCGTCCCGTCCGAGCTGCGGGGGGTCTGCCTCTTTTGTTGTCTTGATCTGATGTACGGCCAACGGCGGGTGTCGTCCCTGGCGCTCCCGGCCCAGACTGGGACCAGCACCACCAGCAGCCAGCACGGATCGACCGGGGCCTACCATGAAACCACCCCCGCCCCCTCATCGCAAGGTACGCCGCCATGCTACCCTCTCCTCATCTCCATCTCCACCAAGATTTTTGGCGATTTGTCATTCTACACGGCTCCAGCCCCATTTTTTAAAATTTATTTGGTTTGTGGAATGGCTTTGGGTGGCCTCGCGAGTAGCAGCCCGCATCCCCCTCCTCCTTTCTTCTTCAACCCCTCTCTTACATCTTTCTCTCTCATCAATCATGCGACTACGACGATGGAACTGTGGTCGGGCGGGGGTCGCGCAGTAACCGACTCCCCCGGTAGCTGGCGGCGTGCGCGAGAGGGGGCGGGCGGGGGCGGCGTGGGGGGCGGTCGGAAGGAGGACCTGCTCGAGGCCGAGCTGAAGAAGCACGCGCGCGACGAGGAAGAGCGCCGGGTCCGCGAGGAGGAGCGGCGGCGGCGGCGCGAAGAGCGCATGCGTCAGTTCGAGGAGGAGCAGAAGCGGGCCGAGGAGGAGCGGCAGCGGCGGATGGAAGAGCGGCGCAAGCGGCGCGAGGAGCAGCGGCAGCGCGAGGAGCGCGAGGAGCTGGAGCGACGCGAGCGGGAGAAGGAGCGGCGCGAGTGGCTGCAGCGCAAGCAGGAGAAGGAGCGGCTGCTCGAGCTCGAGCGCGAGCTGGGCCGCGCGCAGCAGCACCCCGCGGGCAGCACGGCGCGGCTCACGGAGAAGAGGCGCGAGCGCGACACGGCCGCGTCGGCGGTTGTGGACGATGGCGAGCTGGTGCGGATGGACCGCGAGATCGAGCAGCTCGAGCGCGAGATGGAGGCGGAGCTCAAGCGCGAGCGCGACAAGGAGCTCGAGATCCGGAGGCTCAACGAGGAGATCGAGCAGATGGAGCGCGAGATGGAGCGCGACCGCCAGAAGCGCGAGGGCGGCGCCGGCCCGTTGTCATCGTCATCGTCGACATCTGATCAGACGCTCCCGCATGTGAACGAAGGTGACACGGCACACGACCAACGACACACACGGCACGTGACACGGGCTAAAGGTGTGTGTTGCCGTGTTGTATGGTGCAGACGAATCGGGTAGCATCACGCCCCGGTCCCTGCAGAGACTGCACGATCTGCGCTTCCCCAAAGTTCAGGTGTGTACGGTGGTGTGTGTTGTGTCGTATGTGTGTCGTGTCGTTTGTGTTGACCGGTTGCCGCGCGCAGGCCTTGGCGGACTTCAGCGCATTTGACGACGAGCTGGAGCTGTCGTTCAAGAAGGGCGACGTCATCACCTTCCGCGGCGGCGACGAGAGCGGCTGGGCGCAAGGTACACCCCCTCACATGCCGCCGCCGCGGTGTCGAAGTCGCCTCTGACATTTCTTTCTTTTCGTTCAAACCGCTCTCGCCACCGCACATACACGCACCACCGGACATGTCTGATGCCTGCAGGCGAGTTGCGGGAGAAGATAGGATGGTTCCCCATTTCCTTCGTCGAGTTCATCGTCGAGGACGACGACGTCGTCGAAGAGAGCGAAGACGCGGAAGTGGTACCGCCACCAATTTGCTATTGCTCTCGTTGTTGTTATAGTTATACCGTTATAACGTTATTAGTTATTGGAGACCAGTTTTTGATTGTTTTCTGTGATTGGAATGCTAGGATCGTGCGCTGTCGTGCGCGCGGTGCGAGATCGAACCGGCGCTCAAGGAGTGCGCCGAGTGCGGGGACGTGCTGTGCCTCAAGTGCGCGGAGATCATCCACCAGGGCCGCCTCCGCCGGCGCCACAACGTGTCCCTCATTGGTGCACACGCGGCGGCGTCGCGAAGCCGCGAGGGCAGCGCGAGGAGCCGCGGCGGCAGCGGCAGCACCGCGCCGGCCGTGCCCACGACCAAGGCCGCGGTGGTGGCCGCCGATGTCGTCACCGGCGCCGGCGCGGCGCAGGTGGAGAGCGGAGCGCCGCGCGGTATGACGGAGCGGCTGGTGGGCCTGTTTGAGCAGCGGAAGACCGGCGACGGCAGGAGCAGCACCAGGCCCGGCGCCCCGCCGGCCAGTCGCCGCTCCACCAGCGACATCCCCGTGCACGACCTGGAGCTCCCGCTGCACAGGCACCATACGCCCTTCATTCCCCTGCCCCTCACAAACGTAAAGAGAGTCGGCCGGAACGCAGATTGCTCACCCCCCTCCCTTTTACGCGAATCGTGCGCGTGGTTGTGTGGCACGCAGACGCTCGCAGCTGGGCGGAAGCCAAGATGGTCCGGCGACGTCGTCATCGAGGTGCGCTCCCATCACAAACCACAAATCCAAGGATCGGCGCGGGAGGGGGAAGGGCTGGAGAGGCGGAGCGCGTGAGTTGTGGAGTCTCCGCAGAGTGTGGTGATTTCCCCGAAGCTCACCCAATACGAAACTCCATTCAATCTGTGGCGTGTGCATTTTGCAGCGGCGGACCGGTCGCCGCGGTCGCCAAGGCCGAGACCTCGCGGAGGAAGACCATCACCGGAGCCGCCTCCTATTTCCGCGGTATTGCGCACCCCACATCTTTTTCGTTCTCGTTGTGGCTCTCGCACCATCGCTCACGCACACGACTAACATCCAACGACTAACGACAATTTGCTGTGCAACGCGAAGTCAACTCGGAGAGCGACATGAAGGTGCTGCTCAAGATAACACAGGAGAAGTTCAAGAACGAGGTCCTCACCAACAAGCACCTCAAAACCCACGGCGACATCGTACTCAAGAACCCCTACAAGCAAGGTACACCGAACAACAACAACAACAACAACGTATCTTTCTTTCGGGTCTCTTGTACCATACTGAAATGTCGTATGGTGCTGTGTGTTGCACGGCAGTGCCGGCACCATCGCCTCCGCGACCATTGCCCAAGGACACCGGCACGGAGAACATGACCCTGGGTATATATCTCTCCGCGCGCGCGCGCGCGCGCGCGCGCACACACACACACACACACACACACACACACACACACAC
>CDFC01062319.1:0-11116 GCA_000826385.1 Acanthamoeba rhysodes | reverse complement strand
CCACCACCACCACCACCACCACCACCACCACCACCAACCGTTGGAGTATCTGTATGACCTGCAGGAGAGGAGAGGCAGGCCGGAGGTGGTCACGAAGAAGGCTGCTTCTCCATTGTACGTGTTTGCTTCCTGTGTCACACTGTGGCGCATGTGGATCAAGTCCATCACTGCGCGCTGTCACACCATCCTTGTGGAGGGCACCAACACGAGCCGGCGGCCTGTGCCGCTGGGGAGCTGCGTTGCCACGGGCAGGCGCCAATGATTTCTCTTCGTTTCCTCTGTAATTGTTTCAATGCATAAAAAATATGATTGGCCTTTAAATATTTTTCTTGCCTTTTTGCACCAACCAGTTGCCTCTTGAAAAAAGCCTGGGCAGAGTGGGCAGATTGTTGTCATCACCCTCCCAGAACCAAGTGTTCATGAAAAAGGGTCAGTGACCCTTTTTGCTTAGCACAAAAATCAACTATCTGTACATACACTGCCATTTTGCTGTTTTTTGTGTGTAAGGAAAGCTTGGGCATCATTTTCAGAAAGTGTACAGAAGTGAGGATGAACAAATGACAACCACCCTCAATTTACAACAGTTCTGTTTCACTAACTATCTGGCAGCATGTACAGATTGTCATGCTTTAACATGAGCATCTGTGCTCCCTCTGGAAGCAGACTGGTGTCAGCTGTACACTTCAGCAAGTTTACTTGATATGTACACCAAAATCATGAAAAACTGCAAAATGGTGGTGTTTGATGTACACATACTTGCTTATTGTGCTAAGCAAAAAGAGTCACTGACCCTTTTTCATGAACACTTGACTGACAAATCAATCATAGTGCAACCTTGTTTAAGAAGGCTTCTGTGTCAAAGGAGTTGTGGCAGAGCCCCAGTTCTGCCATGCCTCAGGGTGTGGCTATATTGCCCACCAAGGGAATAACTCTCCTGTATTATACATTACCAAGGTTGGTGTGTCAGGGAGAGGCAACTCCAGTCTGCAAAGCAGGCATCCCTGATGCCACACAAAAACAAATAAATGTTACCAAGGGGTAAATAAAGGACTTCTTCTGACACCACAAGGACTAGGACCTCCCTGAGGCCCATCTGCTTGCCCTGGGCAATTGGGCCTTCTTTGCTGGTGGTTGAGTTTGAGCTCTCGTGGCCATTGTTGTGGTGGTGGTGGTGGTGGTGGTGTGGAAGAAGAGGAGGAACTCGGCCCCCAAGCAACATAAGAGGTCCAGCACAGACCAGTTCTCCATTCAGTACCCAAGCGACCTGGGGTCCATTCCCAAACAGGACGCCTATGAACTCAACAGGATGAACTGGGAAATGTCTTAGCCAAGCAAGACCTTCTTCTGTACTTCCAGTGCACATGGTCGATGGGCAAGCTGATGCAGCCAGGCCACACTCCACTTGTTCCACCCAAAAGGAACATAGTAGCGCACCTCACTCATCTTAAACCAAAGCCAAGAAGAAGACCCACTCAACCACAGACTCTCTCCTACCAACACCTCAAGCCAGGGAGGATCAAACCTGGCGAATGTGAGAACCTTCATAATGTTAACTATCACAATGTTAGTATGGTCATTGTGCCAGAGCAGCCATTTTCTAACATTGTCGTCCATGATGACAAAGTCGTCCTGAGTCACAAAGAGAACACGTTAGTGAATGTTCATAAAAGCACCACACACCACACAGAAACAATACCGTTGCCTGTGTGGGAGGTACTTGTAGGACAATAGAGTTGCCCAGCCGCAGGTAGTGGCCATAGAAGTGGAAGCCTGTGTGCGAGTGTGCCAAAGCGAGGTCCACCTTCGCCCACCCCAACTCACCCAGCTCTCAGATCATCCCCAGCTTGAGGCTAGTGAGTCGTCGGCTGAGGAACTCGCCAGCTGGCTTCGACGCGCGAACAACTGAGTAAGGCACTACCTTCTTCTCCTTGGGTGGCGGATGCTCGCCCTCGTGACTCTGGACGGCATCCTTTTCGTGTGTCTGTACAATCACGCATGTGCACGGCGTGAAGGGATGATTGGCGCTGCCCCGTTGGGGAGCGCTCTTCACAACAGCTTATTTGCAGAAAATAAACAAGTGTGTAGAATGTACCTTGATGAGGACATCCCATGTGATGTTGCGTTGGTTTGTGCAAGTGCACATGCGCTTCGCCGCCAGGTGTCGTTGCTCCCAGAGTTTCGTGTCTTGAAACTCTGGAGGGCTGAGGAACTGAATCAACTCGGCCCAGTGCTCGCATGTCTTGAAGTTGGGGAATGCAAAGCTGACTTTAGCCATCTCGTTCTCGCTTGGGTCGCGCCGTTCTTGCCTCTTCTCGGTCACGTCGCTGTACTGCTTGACCATCGCCGCCTTCCAATGATGAATCTTCAACGTTAATCTGTCAAGTGTTGCGTCAGTGAAGTGGTCACCTTGAAGAAGGCGGATGATGTCGATGTGCAGCTCCCAGCACTTCTGCTCCTTGTTCGGGATGAGCCCCATCAAGCAGACCTTGATGACCTGCGTGAGGCTCTCCAGTTCGCCACCAGTAAGTGCAGCGATGCTCTTCAGATTCACAGGCATGTGCGAAGTTAGTTACTTGAAAATATAAACAAATAATACAACATACCATCTTGCCCTTCCTCTTTGTGAAGTTGAACCGTGTGCTGAAGCCGCTCTTGCTGGGAAACGCGTGGTAGTTCTTGATCCTCCTGTTGAGCTCGTCGCTGATATTGTGTTTCGTGCACGTGTACCTAAGGTGTCTCTGAAAATGCAGAAGTTAGTAAATGTGTGTTAGTAAAGCTTGCACCCAACTGCTGTACCTTGAAAAGGCCCAGGAGCTGGAGATGGAGGAAGCAGATGCTGAAGCAAAGGAAGAAGGATCGTCGCATCCACAGCAGGTCCCAGAAGGGACTTGTCGCCTTGGCGCTCCATCTGTTGCACTTGATGCTCTTGGCCACCTGACCCTTCTCGCTGCGCTGGCCTGAGTCTGCCTTCTTGAGGGCCTCCTGGTGCAGCTTGTGCCAGCCTTCAGGGTTCTGTTTCCCTGGCCTGGGTATGGTCAGGCCTGTCTTGGTGATGGTGTGTGGCCACTCCGTACACCTAAACAGCATGCTGGGCTTCTGGCAGTAGCGACATCCTGCCCAACCACACCCAGCTAGGCCTACAACACAATCAGTCAAATGAGAGGATGTAGATGAGGAGTAAATGTACTGGCGAGCTTTGCTTGTGAGGGATGATCGCCAAGTACACAGTAGGTAGAACTGTAGCAACAGATGAGACCTTGACCATAGAACTTGACATCGATCCCTTGCTTGAGGAGCTGCATCTGTTCCACAATGACAATGTGAATTGCCTCGAAGACGTCGCAGCCAGTCGGCACCTCGCAGAGTAAGATTCTTGAGTTAGCAGATCGGTGCTCCCTGGTCGGGGCATTAGCAAAGGACATGTAAATTCCCTCCACTGATGCATGACGCGATCATGCTTGCTCAAAGGCGTCGATATAGAAGACCAGGAGCACCATACGACACCAAGCAGCATTCCGACCATGAGTTCTCATCCTTGCATTAAACAAGCTTATGAAACACCAAGTTAGAATATTGCTCTCTCAATACTTGAAGGGGAATACCATACCATTCACATTCATGGAAGCGCTCGCAATTCGAAGGATGCTGCTGTCGTTGATCTCAGTGGTAGTTGAAGATGTCGTTCTTGCCCTTGCCCAACTTGTACCGCTTACGAAGGACATCAATCGGGCTGACGAAGTATAACAGCTTCTTGAGGCCTGTCTTTGTCTCCATCACCTCGCTCACGCGCTCCTGCAAAGGCGAGTAGTAATGCTGCACAATCACAATCACAATCGCACAATCGCGGTAGTTAGCTGCCATCATGGTTATCATTTGTGCAAAAGGAGAGGCAAGCTTACACGCCCGACCTGTCGCAACACCCAGGGTGTTGGAGCAACGTCCTTGTGGTTGAATGGGGGTGACTGTAGGGCCATGACCACGTCCTGCATCGCTTCGTCCATTATACAGTCATGACGCTGCCACAGCCCCCACAAGATCCTGTTCTTCTCGTTGATCAGGCACAAGACCTTGGTCCTTCATTTGCGCACCGATTTCTGTGCGCAAACGAGTAATTGTTAGGCGCTGCCCCGTTGGGGAGTGCACTCCACAACATACAAATGAGCAAAAGAAAGCACCCAGTTGTACCTCAACAACGAACGGGTACTTGTTAATGTCGTCCTTGGTTGCACTTGGCACCTCACCACCGTCCACATACTGATTGAAGTCCTTGTCGCGGCTGTCATGTGTTTCCATTGTAGATTCCTTGCACTCTTCTCATTCTTTGTGCTCTTCTCATTCTTCACGCTCTTCTCATTCTTCTCATTCTTTGCGCTCTTCTCATTCTTCGCGCTCTTCTCATTCTTCGCGCTCTTCTCATTCTTCACGCTCTTCTCACTCTTCACGCTCTTCTTGCTCTTCTCACTCTTCACGCTCTTCACGCTCTTCTCACTCTTCGCGCTCTTCTCGCTCTTCACGCTCTTCTCACTCTTCGCGCTCTTCTCGCTCTTCGCACTCTTCTCGTTCTTTGCGCTCTTCTCGTTCTTCCCACACCCATTTGTGCTCCTCTCAATCCCATTCGTGCTCCTCTCAATCCCATTCATGCTCCTCAAGCTGTTGATGTTTCCTCTTAAGAACTTGTTCTGTCGCCTTGTCTCCTCAGCCAGTCCCTGAAAATAGTCAGTAAATGTTGTAAAAGAATACACAAGGGAGAGGAAACGTACAAAGAAGCCATGCGACATGTTTGTTAGTGCTGATGTGTCTCATCTTGTTGTTGGACTCCTTCCCTCCACACAGGCACATTTTCAATGTTGTCCAAACGTTTCGTCTCATTCCTGCTCCCCCCCCATGATAACCATACTTTATTTACTCGTCGCTGTCCCTGATCCACAGGCGACCCTCAACAAGAAATTGCAGGGAAGAGAGATATTCCTCTCTCCAGCCTGGGGGGGTCGCACCAGGGTAGCAGAGGCAGTTGACCAGTGTGGGCCAACACGAGGGGCAGACAATCTCCATTGCCCCAGCCACCGGATTCTTTTTTCTCCTGCACGCAAACGTGTGAGTAAAACGGGATTGAAGGACGAGAAAGCGAGAACACAAGATACATACCTTGTGTCGAGGTACGACACAACCTTCTCCCACGCGTGAAGACGGCACCAGCACCAGTGCAAGCTGCACCTGGCAAATAGGATCTTCCCATTCTCGTCACACGCGATTCGCATCCGCAACGTGTCTGACAAAACCCACCTGATGAGGCGTTTTGGGCCACCATCAAGTGAGTAAACATCAACGCTCTGGTCCAAGAGGCCCCAGAGCTTGAGCCACTCCAAGTTGGAGGGCATCTTGTGGACTGCGCAGTTGAGGCGATCCTGGTCCTCCTACAGTGAGTCACGATGTTAGCTGGTTAGTTTCGGCATACAATGAGCAAAGAGGAAGGCGTACCAATTGCTTGAGCCACGCCTCAAGTTCCTCATCCTCATCCTCCCCCTCTTGTTCGTTGGCAACCGGCGTCTCGCTTGCGGGCACCACGCTTTGCTCCTTCTCCTGGTGACGAGGAGGAGAGCACGTAGAAGCTGGGGAAGGAGGCTCAGAGAGCCGAGACCTCTTCGCCGCACAGCGCTGGTCCACACGGATGCGCTTGGCCCACCTGCATGCACATTTACATGTTAGCACATTAACATATATCATGAAACAAAGAGGATACATACATGGCGTAATGGTACACCTTGAAGATGTTGAAGAGCTCCTCCTCCTGGGTCAACAGGCCGATGTAGTTAATCAACACGCAGAAGAGCCGGTGGTAAAGGACGTCAATGCTGTGGCACTTGTCGTCCATGTAGATGTGCATCTCAAAGTCGCGTGCCTCGCCGTTGGAGTATCTCCACTTGTGGTAGTGGTGCAGGTAGTATTTTTCGGTCGCGATGTCGCCAAAGATTGTGGCTCTATCGTACTCGATCTGTCGTGCCTGGTCAGGCGAGGCGGTCTGGAGACGGGCGATGAGGTCCTCATGTGAGACGCACGCCTCGTACTTGATCTCCTGTAGGTGAACGATTAACAATTAGAGATCATGCTGCAAGATGAGAGGAAGGAAACGTACCAGGTGCACATGGCGCTGAGCAATGACATTGTGAAAGATCGACTTCCACCTGTTCCCTTGCTTATATCTCCTGAGCGCCATCTCAGCTTGCTACCGATCGCTTGGCCGTTAGCGTAATCTGTTCAAGAAAACGTAGAAGAGGAAGCGGCCACGTACACTGTTGGTTGGTGCCTCGTGGCATCGTTTCTTGGCCCCTTTTGAGCCATGCCTCGTTCTCTTGTTGATGTTGTAGCAAGCCGCCATCAGGCATCTGCAAATCAAAAGTTAAAATAATGTGCTATTGAGGAAGATGTGCGTACATACGCATCGCTTGGTTGCGTCAATCTGAAAAGGTCGCATTAGCAGTAATGACTGAAGATTACATGCAATTTGAAAGGGTACGTACGCGTTGGTCTTTTGGTGTTGCAAATGGCGTCCTCCCTGCTCCATCTTGAAAAGTATTTGAGTTGGAGTCCTGCATGAAGACATGCAAGACTCCAATTCAGAATAATCGATCAAATCAATTGATCAAAATCAAAGGGGGGTCCCCCATACCTTTCGGTGCTGCCCCGTTGGGGAGCACTCGGGAGAAAGTATGAAAATGAACAGTGCCGCCGAAACGCTTTTATTCAGGTTGGCATCCGGGAAATATCCAGACACACGCTTCGGCGGAAGGCCACAATCGACAAGCCTTTCCTTTTCCAAGCATGCTCCCCAACGGGGCAGCATTTCCGCACACAATCACCCCGCCGTTGCTGGACAAGTAGTTCTCTATCCGCTGAAAATCTGCTGAAACGACAGGAGCCAAATAAAGTTCCCCACCAATGCTTGTCAGGTGCTGCCCCAAGTTGGGGAGCACTTGTCATTCCATCATTTGAGTACTTCAGAGTGCTCCCCAACGCGGGGCAGCACCGGCTTGAGCAGGGCGGGCCTTTGCGTGTGAGCATGGGCACGTCAGGCACCTCTCTGGTTTATTTTTCATTTCCATAATAATTTCTTTTATTTTCCTCTAAACAGTTCTTATCATTTTATGTTTCTCTTTTTCCTCGGTTTTTTATTTTATTTTTATTTTTCTTTCTATTTTATTTCATTATTTTTACCACAAGTATTTGAACTATTTAACACATTTTTATTCCTTGAAGTTGAGCAGGGGGATGAAGGTGGGGTAGTAGAAGGCGGTCTCCTCATCGAAGAAGTACGTGAGCGTGAGACGACGCGAGACCGGCCTCGAGATAAGCTCCTCCAACATCTCCTTGAGGAGAGCGACTTCCGCTAACGGGTGGTCCGCTCCAAATAGGTCAGCAGGGTTATCGTCGCCATCGCTGGCCACGAGGGTCTTGAGGTCCTTGTGGGTGAAGGTGAGCGGGAGGCATCCGCGAGTGGTCAGGCCAGCGTAGCTGACCCATACGACACCATTGCCTTCATCTTCAATCAGTACTTTATGTACAGCGTCATGTAAAGGTACGTAAAAGCTGTGTTGTGTCATTAGGAGCTGATGATCATCCATCTTGGTTTGATTTCTAATGTTTTTCTTTTTCTTTTTTCCTTTTTTTCTCGTTCAGAACGATGCAAGGGCAGGCAAACGCGAGTGCTCCCATTGGGGCAGCACCAGTGAGGTCGTTGTTTGTTCTTTCGCCCCTCCACCATGTTGCACAAACGATCAGGTACAGCACTCCAATTTATTTATTCATTTCGAAGATGCGCATCCTGACCATTACATGGGCAGCCTCGTCCAATGTATCTTTGAGTAGCAGCTCATCCGCCGCATCTTCATATGGCAGCTTGCGCGTCCCTGTTCCTTGTACGTTTACTCCATTTCTCTTTTACCCATTTGAAAACAGCGCTAATCTCCCAACATTTGCAGTGAATGGTCCATCACATGTCTTCGTGGAATGGTGCAAGCATGCCGATCGACATTTTGCTACCCAGGCGCAGTTCTCTGAGATGCTCAAGCTCATCAAGGAGATCCACAGCCATCTCTGCTCAACTGACGAAGTCTCACGCCACCAGACCATAGCCTACTTCACTAACAAGGTCCGCGACATCTACTTCGACCACGCGGTGTGGGAGAGCGGTGAGTGGGGCCAGCTTGAGATTGAAGGTTTAGCTGAGTTGAAGAAGCAGCATGCTGGTGCCCAAATCTCCAAGGAGGCAATGATGTGGATAGCTGGAAGCCTGACCGCGGTGGTACTGTTCCTCTTCTTCATCCTTCTATAACGCTACTAACCATAAACGTTCTAGTTGACCACGCTATGTGGAGCTCTACACAAAAAGCTCACCCAGCTTATTCTGCGTGACTTTGAGCAGCGCTCACCGCGTCTCTTGATCACTAAGTACAAAGCCCTACTTGTGCAAGGTATGTGTTTGCTTCACGTACATTTCAGCGTTAGCTTCTGCGTTCCTCTCGCTCTCTTCCAGAACAAGGGGAGCGAAGACAGGCAAATGTGAGCTCCCTGATAGGGCAGCACCAGATGCTTCCTCCCCTTCGTTATGGGCATACCATCATGATGTGCATTTATTAACCTGCTCAATCTCAGATAAAGCTCTACGCAAGAAGCTAGTGCACAAGGGCATTCACGGCATCAATGAGTTCTTGCACGACGACAGCGATTGGCCGGCAGACATGGATACCCACTCAGTGAGGGCGTTCAAATTCTGGTCCAATTGGATTCGCAATGGGTGCAAGCCAGCAGCCAATTCGCAGGACTCCTGCATGTTCAGATCTATTGAAAAGAAGGTACGTCCAACACAAAGAGCTCTCTACATGCATGGGAGACTAAAGCGCTTATCTCATATCACAGTACGGCAAGAAGACAGGCAAGGCAGCATCCTCCACAACAGAAGATGAGAACAACCTCGACGTTGGCAACACGACTTTTGGGGAAGGGTCAACCAAGACGGAGGAGTCGAGGGAACAGACTGAGGGCGCGTACAACAAGCGTGGTTTCAATTTCAGGAGGTACAGCTCAGAGCTCTCATGTGCCTTTGAGGACTCGGTCAAGACGCAACGTTCTTCTCTTTCTCTCAATGATGAAGTCGATGTCTTCCCCAGCAACGACAACATCAACAACAACGTTGAGGTATCCTTCAATGAAAGCCAGTGTGGTCGCGCCATGCAAGTGGTACTCTTTCTTTCTCTTACTTATCAGCAAACTGCCCATCATGTCGTCAGCTCACATTTGCCTCATTTATCTTTCACAGGATATCAGGAAAATGATTGATGATATCAAAAAGAATGATGAATGAGAGGCAAAGGCAAGGCAACAAGAGGCAAAGAAGAATGAGCAGGAGAGGAAGAAAGCAGAATGAGAGGTGAAGGAGAAGGAGCGAGTAGTGAGGGAGAAGGAGAAGGAGTGAGTAGCGAAGGAGAAGGAGTGAGTAGTGAAGGAGAAGGAGCGAGAAGTGAAGGAGAAGGAGCAAGTAGCGAAGGAGAAGGAGCGAGTAGTGAAGGAGAAGGAGCGAGAAGTGAAGAACTGCGAGAAGGACACCGACGAGGAAGACGAGAAGCTCGACGGCAGGAACGTGGAGAAGGTACAAGGGAAGATGGGCAAGCATACCACGCTCGTGAAGAGTACCGATGCCGACAAGAAGAGAAAAGCGTGTGAGAACAAGAAAAGCAAGCAGCCGGCGAAGAAGAGAAGAGCAGTCCCAAAGTGCAAGCAGACTGTAACAAGGAGTTACACAAAGAAGATGGAGCAAGTGCCTCACACTCTGATAGAGCAGGGTACATCTTCCTGTCCTCGCTTTGATTCCCACATTTCAGAACAAAACCTGCAAATGTGAGCTCCCTGATGGGGCAGCTTCATATGCATCCTCAAGAACATTTTTTAACGCAAGACATGACACGCACACGACCAACACAGGTCCTCAGCTAAGCGAGCGCGTATGGACTGTCAGTCTGGAGGCGTTGGAGCTGGCCAACTCTTTCAAAGTGGTCATCGAGGACACGCCCACCAAAGCTCTCAAGAGAGTCCCCGTGCCCAAGGAGTTCTACAGCCTGGCGCGTCTTCGCGACACCCTGATCCAGCAGCTGGCCGCTGACGGGGCCGATTGGGGCGATGATGACGACGCTCTCTATCTCCTGTTCTCCACGGAGGACAGGAGGAAGGATGGTGGTACCACCGTCTACCTCAGCTTCACATGAGCTCTGAGCCTTCAAGCCCTGTCGGCTTCATTCATGTACAGACTTGCGCTTCAAAAACATGTTTGTGCCATTTACTCGTGTCCTTTCTCCCCCTTCATCTTCTCGACGTTCTTCGCCAATTGCCCATCGTGTCTCATCGACACTTCCCTGGTGGGCCACCTCTCTCGACGCTCTTCGCCACCACCTGGAGAGCCCCATCGACACTCTTCTGTTAGCCCGGTTTCCCCGGCGTTCTTCGTCCTTGGCCCCCAAAGCTACCCAACAATCTGCGATTGATAGCAGATTGTCGAGTACCCTGGCCCTTCCGTTTTTCCAGTGACTTGCACACAATACACCGGCCATTCGTGATTGTTCCTCGTTTCTTTAGTAGTCACCTGGAGGTACTTGTTGGGCTGTGCGCACACGAACGGCTGCTCGGATGGTGTTGAGATGAGGCAAATCAAATCACTTGTTGAGTTCTGTCCTACTGTTCTCGGCGAGCGCGCACTTGCCTCACGGCCACGACGCTGGCCGCAGCCAAGAGAGCCGCGAGGGCGAAGCTGCCCACCAGGGTGAGGCCGACCACGGCCGCGTGGTCTCTCGTCGCCGTCGTCGTCGTCGCCGCCGCCGCAGCCTGGTCGTTGTCGTGGGCGTGCACGGTGCAGGCAAAGGCGAACTCGACGGTGAAGGTGGTGTTGATGAGCTTGCTCCCGGACACCACGCGGTAGGTGCCCGGCGTGAGCACCGGCCCGGCGACAGCCACCGTGCCGCGGGCGAGCACCACGTCGGCCATGGGCTGCGGCCCGGTGATGGAGATCACGTGGTCGAGCACGTCGCGGTTCTCGAGCACCACCACGTCGCCCACCGCCAGCCGCTGGCCC
>CDFC01062265.1:5838-18902 GCA_000826385.1 Acanthamoeba rhysodes | reverse complement strand
TGGCTGTAGGGCTCACGCCCAGCAGGTCGTAGTACTCTGTCTCAAGAACCTTTCCCTCCATCTCTCTGATTAAATCGGATCAATTCGATTCCTGCTTCTGATTTCGATCGAATCAAGTGGTGGAATCGATCCACGGTTCGAGTCAGATGGTGGGCACTGCACGAAATGACGATGCTGTGGGTGAGGACAAAAGCAGGCCGTACCGTAGGCTGCCGACCTACAACTCCTCTTGCGTCGGTGCTGTATCTCCACTTCCCGCCCTGACACAACTGTCGACTCAATATTATGTCTACAAAATTTCATCAAGGGAAAAGACGAAAAGGAAAAAAGGAGAGAAATGATGGTGCATCGATACGGGTACTTGTTCTTGTTGGGCAAGGGCCCGAGAAACAAAAAACCGGAGAAGAGAGAACCCAATGGGGCAGGTGGCGACCTCAGCGGTGATCAGTACCGCCGAACCCGGCACATGCGAGGGCGGAGTGGGAGAGGAGGTCTTCCAGAGCAAGGAGCTCATGAGCATGGTTGTCAGTCTGTCGGACATGTCCATCACCGACCTCGCCCGCTTTGCTTTGGTCTGCAGGTGCGTGTTGCCTGCTTCATTTCAGCCCGTTTTACCACATTAGCAACAATAATTAAATTGCCACGAACATTAGTATTTATATTATATTATATTATTCGTAAATAAAAACCAATATTTTCCATTGTACGCCTTGTGGCCTCCTCAGGCGGTGGCGGGATGTGGCGCGAGACCCGCTCTTTCCCTTCCGGCTGAGCCAAGCCCTTTGTGTCGGCACCATCGAGGCGAACGTCCGGCCAGAGTTCGTCTGGCTCTCTACACTCCGCAGCGAGAGGGTACTGCGCCTTGTCCTCCGCCAGTGGCGGCCTCTCCACAGTGGTGCTCACCAACAACGCGCGTTGCCACGTTCTTCGTCTTCATCAATTTCATGCAAGGTTGTGTCTGCGTCGGCTGGAGGCAGTCATTGCCTGTTCCTGACCAGCTCCGGCCGCGTCTACGGGATGGGGACCAACGCCCAGGGGCGGCTCGGTTTGAATCACAGCGTGCACACGTGTCGCTCGCCCGAATTCGTGAGCTCGCTCGGTAAGCCGGTGGTGCCTTTTACTACTCAAAGGCTGCTCGCGCTCACCTCACTAACACGAGACACGCATGCGCACCAGAGCACCAGCACATCGTCAAGGTGGAGGCCGGCTTTCTCTGTAGTTTTGCACTTACCAAAGAGGTGTGTTATTCCTCTCTTGAGTGTGTTGTGTGTCGTGTGCGGTCTTTACCCAACATCTTGCCTTCCCGGGCTTGAATCGCTTCCCCAGGGCAAGGTGCTCGCCTTCGGCAGCAACACAAACGGAGAGCTCGGTCTGGGGACCAACACCTCGCCCGTGACGCCTGTCATCGTACGTGCACATCAAATCAATACTCTCAACCCAGTTCCCCGTACGCTACCGCTCATTGTTCATTGCTCAATCCCTCTGGTTACCAAAGGTGGACGCACTTAACGACGAAGAGATCGTCGATGTTAGCTCTGACATGCACACGTAGGCCTTCCCTCTCATCCGCCTCAGTCGCCTTCTCGCAGTCGTCAGCAAAATGGCGAGGAGTGGTGTTAACTTGTGTGTGGGTTGGGGTGGATGCATCGCAGGCTTTTCTTGACGAGGGCAGGCAGGATCTACTCTTGTGGTTTGGGTGGATTTGGTCAGCTGGGCCATGGAGACGAGGAGTGCCTGAAGACACCCAAGCCGATCGCTGGTGCGTTCTTCGCAACAAGACACGAACGACACAACTCACGCAGAGTTCGCACAGCATTCGAGACGACACGGATCAGGATGATCTGCGCCGGAGGCAGTCACTCTTTTGCCGTGAGTGAGATTGATGAGCAGCTCTACGCGTGGGGGCGGAACGAGCACGGCGAGCTCGGCTGGAAGGATAAATCCAATCGATCCCTTCCCACGCCACTGAAGGTGGGGCAAGGCGAACCCATCGATTCCATCGCAAGTGCGCACTCCCCCTGTATTTCCCGATGTGCGCATACAATCACCGACTATTGGCTTGCGTGGTGGTGCGTGCGGCGTGTGCGGCGAAACAGCGGGGACGTGGCACTCGCTGGTACTCACGAAGGAAGGACGTTGCTTCACGTTTGGCACGGGGCGAGTCAGTCTGGGCAGCAAGGACACGGCCTGGCAGCCCACACTAGTGCCAGGTTTGGAGGACCAGAAGGTGACAACAATGGCCGGCGGCGACGACCACAGGTACCGGTGGTGCGTGTGTGCGTTGGGTTCGATTGCTGGCCGGCAGTCTGCTTATCTTAGCCGGATCGCTTTTCTGCTAGTTTGTTTGTCACGGAAGATGGCGCAGTGTACGCGATGGGGAACACGAAGCGAAGTCGAATAGGACGACATGCCGGAGACGCGCTGACCCGCGCCGAGCGCCTGGAGGGTGGGCTCGACAAGGGCCGACCGTTCGCCGTCACCGCCGGCGACAACTTCAGCGTGGTGCTTCTCTAAGCCCGATGCCATCGCACGTTGTTGGTGTCCATCATGCACATATTTGAATAACTGTACACTTACACAACCCACCAACCGGCCGACAGCCCACTTAGTGAGCCTTAAGGTTGTGCGCTTGAGGTCCGCGAGAGAAACGGGCTACGAACTCGTCCACGACCAGAGAAAGGGCCTACGAGGATTGCCGCAGTCCCTCCTCTTCCGTTTCCGCTGGCGAAACCGCACAATTACCGGCCACGGGTGGTTTGGTGGTCGGATTTTGCCGGGTGCGGTTGTGGCAGTTCATCGCCGTCACGCCCGTACAAAAGGCGTCGGCCCTGCGCTCGGTTTGTATTACCACACCCCGACCCCAACACTCAGGCCTCTAACACTGCCAATCATGCGCTTCACTCTTGCCCTCTTCGCTCTGCTGGCGGCGTTTTTCGGTACACTCGGCCCACTGTCACCATCAACCCAGCACACCAACACGGCTAACACTCGTGCAATGCTCCAGCCGTGGCCCAGGCCAACGACTGCATCATGACCAAGTGCGCCTACCAGCTCGACGCTTGTGCAAATGATATGTCCTGCTCCGCCTCTCTGGAGTGCGCCAGTACGTGTCCAGCCGCACGAAGGATGTTCCCGAACAACCCACGCTCACTAACACTCCGTCTACCACCTGCAGTTAGCTGCGACACCTTTGACACCGCCTGCATCCAGGGCTGCGCTAACGAGGCGTACGTTCACACAGCCCGGCACTGAAGATGAAGGTGACACTGACTCTCCGCAACAGGAGCTGCAACGGCGCCTTCAAGAACATGACCTCGTGCGCCGCCCAGTGCCTGCCCGACGCCCCGGCCCAGGTGCTCGACCTCATCGCCGAGGATGAGCACGAGCTGAGGATCATGTCCAAGTGCAACATCATCAAGAAGGCCGAGTGCGCCGTGGGCGTGGCTGCTGCCATCAGCTCGTGCGGTGGCCCCGCCAACATTCCCTGCATCATCAGCAGGTTGAAGGCCCTCCACGGCTGCGGCAAGTGGTACTTGCTACCCCCCCCCTCTCCAAACCCAATGACCACCATTTCACGTTCTTACGTCGCTCATTTCAATCAACAGCTTCTGCCAGACCCTCAAGTGCAGGGGCCTGTGCAAGGACTTCTGCTAAGCGTCTACGCCTTCGTGTGGTCCAACGCCCGCAAACATGTAGTTTTAACCATTTTGCCAGACGAATACACTTGTGATTTTTGTGGAGCTGTTTTGTGTGGTGTGTGTTGGGGGTGGGGTGGTGGGTCTACATGTCCTTCATGGGCACGTCGTCGGGGTGGTCCTCGATTCCGCGCAGCTTGCGGTTGGCCGCGACGGCCTTGCTGAAGAAGAGGCGCTGGATGTCGCCGCCCTCTGGTGGGGCGGGCGCTTGGATAAGGTAGCGCAGAATCAAACCGATGACGCCGATGATGACGAAAAGCATCGCCCAGTAGAACGAGCACACGTCCAGCGTGCAGCCTGCACAAGCACAACCGGGGATAGGGCTCAGCCTCGGATTTAAAGAGCCAAGAAATGAGGCCATGCGAAGTGTGATCGGTACCGATGGGAGGGCTCTGGGGCGCGGTGTTGCGGAAGACGGGAAGGGCGAAGATGAGCGAGATGGAGGCGCCGAGCATGGGCGCTTCAACCTTGGCGCGGTTCCAGATGACCAGCAGGCTGGCCATGAGCGAGAAGAAGCCGCCCACCAGCCAGAAGGCGATGATCATGAACACCGGGTAGAGTCGGAACACATCCGTTCGCGTGATGTTGATCATGAATTCGGTCGCTCCAATGTCCTGGAACGTTGGCTGATCGCCTGTTGTCGTTGTAGTCAGCACAAAAAGCACCCACAATACAAATTCAGCAGTGACGCACCAACAGAGAAGGTGAACCCGTAGGAGATGGCCTTGTTGACGATGAGCGCCAGTTCAGTGGAGCTGTTGCTGAAGGTGGGACCCGTGTAGACGTAGACCGCTATTTTGCTGTCGTAGTGGTCGAACGGGTACAGGTCGAACGAGCCCTTGATCAGCGGAATCTGGAGAGTGCATGCGCACATTCAGTCGTGGCTCGGGCACTCAGTGCGCACTTTGGGAGAGGGAAGCCGCGTACGGTGGCGGTGATGGGCTTGAAGTTGCCGCTGGGCTTCACGACGACCTCCTCTCGCCCGATCCCTATCGTGAACGTGCGGTTGAGCGTGCCGTCGGAGCCTATCCAACTTTCCGGCACCAACTCGACGTCTACCGTCACCTTGCAGTTGTAGTCCACCGGGCTGATCGCTTTTATTTATTTATTATTATGTCAATAATGTAAAAAAAACGAGGAAATAAAGAATGTTAGGGTCTATGTGGAGCAGAACGGGCTGCAGGGGAAGGCAAGAGTGTACAAATGACGGAGACTGAGAGCACCACCAGGTCGGCCGGGTCGTAGGCGTGGTTGGGGAAAAACTCAGCAGCTTGCGTCTGCGCAGGGAACACAAATAAGTGCAACGCAGCGCACACGGAGAACAAATTGAGGCCAATTAAAGAGAGAGCAATGCACGCCAGGCCGGTCACCGCGTTTCAGCCCAAAGGCTTGAGGAAGAAGAAGGGAAGAGGGGACGGGTGGGATACCTGGTCGCGGTTCTGGTTGAGGAAGGTGGTGAGGAAGGCGATGTAGCCACCAATGAAGGCCAGAACGAAGAAGCTCTGCACGAGGATGGCCAGGCAGTTGCGCTTGTGAAAGTCCAAAATGCGGCCCATGTCTTCCGCTGTCTGCTCTCTGGGTTGTGGGACGGGTTGTGGGCGGGTGCAGTGTGCGTTCTGAGCGCGAAAATGTCGAGTGCCAGCGGGGCCCGTGGCCAGTGCGGTGAATGTGCACTTCAACAAAAGCCGGAACGGAGAACGACGACAGCAGCAAGCCAGCTCCGTTGGTGTTGTACGGACAAACCAACGAACGGAAAGGAACAAGTTTTTCTCCAACTTTTCTCCAATTCATTTCTTCGTATTTACCTTATTTGGATGTCCGATTTTTACTGGCTTTGGTAACTAGACCACCAGCACCAACTGGCACAGACAACCCGCAGCACTGCCTCTTCCCTCTTCCCTCCACGACTCCGCGACCATGCGTTCCTTTGTCCTTCTCGCCCTTCTCGCCACCCTCCTTGGTACGCGCCGATCTTCCCCTGAAAGAACCTCTCTGGAGCATTCTCACTCCTCTTTCGTTCTTTCAGCCGTCGTGAGGGCCGACACCTTCGGTCGCTGCGTTGTCTCCAAGTGTGCGCCGGAGGTTTACTTCGCGCCCGCGAGAGCGGACAACATCATGGCCGGCTGCAACGCCATGAAAAAGGCCATGTGCGCCACTGCCATCGCCGGCGCCATCGTCGCGTGCGGTGGACCTGAGGACGTACGTCTTCACCACCCGTTTCTAGCTTCGCCTTCAAGATGACCAGCTCACTTCAATGGCACACTTTAGATCCCCTGCATTTTGGCCGCCTTGGGCGCCCTGGAGGGCTGCGTCACTTGGTACGCTTCTCTTCATCCACATGTGTATGTGGCCATTGCGCACTTGGCCCTTATGCTCTTTGCTCTTGCAGCTTCTGCGAGTCCAAGGGTTGCCGCGGTCTCTGCAAGCACGTCTGCTAGAACAATGGCTCCTGCTAGAACAACATTTACAGTTGTGGTGGGTTTTTAACTCCGATGCATTCTCCGCCTGGCCCGAGACTAGAAAGCAAAGCGGCGTGTACCCCAAAAACTGGCCTACCCAGTATATATTCCTTTTTGTGATGCTGAAGCACAACGCGTCGCTTCGGGCTTGAAAGGTTGGTGACTCGGCACACAAGCGCACAGGGCGTGGGTGAAGGGGACCATAGGGTACGCGAGCTCTGGTTCTTGGTTCACCGCAGCTCTGCCCGCACGGGCCAGTCCCACCAGCGAAAACTCTTTTCTTCGGTGACCCTCCCTCTACAGGGGTTGGGGTCTGTAGGACTGGCCCACCTGGCTACACCTCGCTTGAGCGCCGCACGTGATTGGCCAAGGGCGGCCACAAAAAGCGGACTCGGCTGCTTAGACAATCACTTCATCACTTCATCCCTCGCCTGCTTCACACCACCATCAACGTGAAGAAGACCCATCAACTACCTCTCACGATGTCTCCTGCAAGCAAGCTGTTCTTCGTGGTGGCCTTGGGCCTCGCTCTCGCAGCCACGGCGGCCATGGCCGACGGCAAGATGAGGAACGACGGCGGACCGTGCAAGGGCGGCTACTGGCCCGACGGCAAGGGCTGCTGTCCGGAGCTCATCAACGGCAAGGCCTACTACCGCGACGGCAACAAGTGCTACCCCAAGGACGTCGGCTGCGGCGTCTACTACGCTGACGGCAATGGGTACCCCCCGCCTCACCGCACACCACACCGCGGGAGTTCGGTTGCATCTGAGGCTGACTGTGCAAACTGCAACACAGGTTCTATCCGGACGAGAAGGGCAATTACCTGAAGGCGGGCGAGTCGTGCTCGTGGGAGCGCAAGTGCCACGAGCGCTGCATCCGCCCCGACCACTACAAGTCCACCACCACCACCGAGGATTGCCCCAAGGAGACCACCACGACTGAGAGGCGCACCACCACCCCCAAGCACACCACCACTACCACGGAGGAGTGCCCCAAGGAGACCACCACGACCAAGAGGCACACCACCACTACGACTGAGGATTGCCCCAAGCACACCACGACGACTGAGGAGTGCCCCAAGGAGACCACCACCACCAAGAGGCACACCACCACGACCACGGAGGAGTGCCCCAAGGAGACCACCACCACCAAGAAGCACACCACCACGACCGAAGATTGCCCCAAGGAGACCACCACCACCAAGAAGCACTACACCACGTCGACCACGGAGGAGTGCCCCAAGGAGACCACCACCACCAAGAAGGAGACCACGACGACCAAGAAGTACACCACCACGACTGACAAGAAGAAGGAGTGCCCCGGCGGCCAGTGGCAGGACGGCCACGGATGCTGCCCGCGCAAGGTCGGCCACGTGTGGCGCTTCCGCGACGCGCAGGGCTGCTATCCGATCGAGCTCGACTGCGGCGTGTTCTACGCCGACGCGCAGGGCTGCTATCCCGACGAGCACGGCAGGTACCTCAAGGCCGGCGAGTGCTGCCCCGACCACCGCAAGTGCTGCCCCGAGTGCGATGGCGGCTACTAATGCCCAGGACCACCGGAATGAACATCACCGTCTTGACCACCGGACGGACCTGATGAACTTTGAAAGGCTGCCAAAGCCGGCCGCTTTGTTGTTACACGATTAAACGCTATCACTCCCCCTTCGTCCCGCGCCCAACATGTTGCCTCCGCAGTTGCGTTTGGTTCGCTTTTTCGAATTGTTTCGCGGAAGTCTTTAAAAACAAAACACATTTGGGGATTTTGGTGTACAGGAGTGTTGATTGTTTGCTTTCTTCTTGGCTTGGGAGGAAGATGGAGTCACCATCGGTTTCTATCTACCTCTCCACGTCGGAAGACGAGGAACAGCCAAAGCAGGTTGTCTCCAAGAAGCAGAAGAGGAAGAAGGCGCCTGCTGCCAAGGCCAATTCGCGTAGCACGTCACGAAAGCGTAAGATCGAGTGCCACGACGAGATGGCCGAATCGGATGAAGATTTTAAGGAATCATCGCCCAAGACAAACGCCAAGGCACCTCGTCGTGGCACTCGATCCACAGCGACCAAGAAGAGGAAAGTGGAGGCGAATGGCGAAGATGGAGAATCGGAGCAAGATTCCGAAGCAGAGACAAAGAAGAAGACCCCTTCCAAGGCGAGCAAAAAGGGCAAGGAGAAGCTCGACGACGAGGGAGAAGACTACCTGGATGAAGAGGAAGATGGCTACAGCAAAAAGAAGCCAACCAAGAAGACAGCCAGCAGGGCTGCAGCGAAAAAAGGCCAGGCTCGAAAGCGGAAGTCGACCGACGACGATGAGGATGTGGGCGAGTCCGTGAACGACGCGGTGATCGACGAGAACGTGCAGCAGGAGGTCGAAGCCGCCTCGGGTCGCTGGGTTGTGCTGAAGTCACTGCGCTTACCGCTCCTCCTCAAGTGGCGCACTCGCAACAACGCCCCCATTGATGAGTCCGGTACGCCCAACCTGTGCTGCATGTTCCCTCAGTACGAAACGATGCAGCCAGTATGGCTCACGCGTGATGTTGGTGCAGAGATCAAGTTCAAGGCGCCTCCGATGACGTTCAATTGCTACGGCTGTGGGCACCACAACATCAAGCGAACGGAGCCGACTTGCAGTGGGTGCGGGTCCAGGGCACCTTGGCACGCTCAGGTGGTACGATTCTATGATCTCCCTGTTGTGTCGTGCGGGGCCGTGGAGGGATAATGACGCGTGTTGTGCGGTGCTGTATTCGCCTTGGGTTTTGCAGCCCTACCATGAAGCACGGAGCAAGGCGATAGCCAAGGCCAAGGAGAAGAAGGAACTCGAGGAACAGAAGGCGTTCATGAAGGCGCCGCTTCCGGATATCGACTCCTTCAAACAGCCGTTCACCGCGATAATGCTGCGAGGGGTAACAAGGCTTTGCCCGCCCCTGCCCGGAGAGAAGCGCCATTTCCATGCTCACCAACGCGTCGCGTCTTACATGGCGTGATGGTGTGTGTGGCGTAACAGGAGCACTCGCACTATGATGTCTATGAACTCCGTGATGCGAAGCAGAAGCCAGTCGGGCGTTTGGAAGGCTTCGCTAGCGCCCACCACTCTTCATTTTTAGAACTGCGAAAGGTGCTCAAGGTAAGGCGCTTCACTTTGCGTGTGCCCAGCACTATGTACAGCTGGTCCTTTTCGCTGATACGCTGCCCAATGTCTCAGGAGATGCAAGGGGAACCAGAAGAAGCCGAAACCGTCTTCCGCGCGAGGCGAACGCCCAAGAAAGACAAGAAGCGAGGTTTCCTCCCCTCACTTATGTGGCAGTCGCGCCGTTGCTGGGCCGCTCGTTCACACGCGATTGTTCGTCGTGTTGCGTTGCGGTTCGCAGCCGTGTGGGGCGACGAGGAGGACAAGTTTTCCTCCAGCAAGCTGTGGAAGACCAAGTGGACCATTTTGCCACGGGAGGAGAAGATACCGGAGGAATGGGTCACGGACAAGTACCACGGGATGTGGTCGCGACAGACGGACACCCCGGAACAGTTTAAAGAGCAGTGGGAGGCGGGTGCCATCCGGATGGCACAGTTCACGCTCAAGCTCGACGTAGGGAGATTTGGTTCGTACACTACACTCGTGGAGCGTGCGATATCTTTCCTTTCGCTCACGCGGTGCGTCGACGAGCAGAGGCAATGGTAAAGAACGGTCTGCCGATCACGACGCGCAACCTGGTGTTTGAACTGGTCTGGCAGGCGGGCAGGACCCGCGCTGTCGTCGAGAGCATGACGGAGTTGGACAAGTCTATGGAATTGTTTGAGAACAGTTCGTTACACCACACTCCACTCTCGCTGTTATTCACTGGTGTGCTGGATCCTATGCTCAGTCTTCTGCCCTTCAACAGACTGTCCCACCGTGCCCCTCACCCATCGCAAGCAGCCTGCTCGCATCCAGGTACACACTCCCTCCCTTGTCTCCCTTCGTTTTTTCGAGACTCGCTTTTCAGGCCAATGTTCACCCATGTGACGACGTCCACCCAGACCAAGCTGTACGGCTACCAGCTGAACGCGCTCGCCTGGATGAACAATCTAGAGAACACTATCAAAGAGGGTAGACCTTCTTCCTACCATGCGCCTGAGCGAGTCGACGACGCCTTCGCTTCAACTGTTCTCGTCCACTGATCATGGTCTCGTCGCGGTGAACAGGCAAGGGTTTCTCAGTGCCCAAGCTCACGAAGGTCGACTGGACGGACATCCAGTTCAATACGCTGAAGAAGCGCTTCCTTCTGCCGACCGAGAAGAAGGAGGCCATATTCCACACCAAGGGCGGAATCTACGCAGACGAAATGGGTCTGGGCAAGACGATCACCATGCTCTCTCTCGTGCTCGCCAACCCACTCGACCTTACGCGTCCGCCCGCCGTTGACGATTCACATTTCGTCACCAAGGCCACACTCGTACCCGCCCGCGTTCCCCTCCAAGGCGTACACGGCCCTCGCGTTGGTTTTGCTCATTGTGCGCGCTCTTGTGCCTCATAGATCCTGGCGCCGAATCATTTGGTCAAGCAGTGGACTGACGAGATCAGGAAGAACATCAAGCCCAGCCTCGATGTACTGGTGCTCACTACCATTGTCCAATGTCAGAAAGTCACCTACAGGTGCGCTGTCCGATTCCCTCTCTGGTGGCGCCAACCTCTAGCTGACATGTTGTGGTCACCGTTATTAGGGATGTCATGAAAGCAGATGTGGTGATCGTGTCTTTCCAGCTGCTCAAGAACAAGATCTACCTGCAGTTGGGCTGCATCGATAACCACGGACCTCTCGGTACGACTGCATGCATCAAACCGCACTCGCGTCGGCTGGTGCCATTTAGCCCATTGACCCACGCCACGCCACACTCTTGTGTATCTGTGAAAACTACACAGATATCGTTGGCCGGCAATGCGAGGTGAAGACGAGTGCACAAGAGCTGAAGAGGCGGGCCAACCCGTTCATGCAGACCTGCCCAATCTTGGAGCATTTCTTTTGGCATCGGTAAGTGCACACCTATCCCGTACTCTAGCCTACGCTTCTGGCTCAGTCCTGAGGCGCCTTGCGTCGTCGTCGCCAGGTTGATTGTGGATGAGGGGCATGAAGTCCTGTGCGACGATTACGCGCAGAAGAAGACCAACTTTTACATCGTGCGTGCCTTGCCTCTTGATGTATCGTCCCGCAACGTACGTGCTACTGACGCCATCCCATCCCTTTGTGCGCGGCTCGGTACGCTGCTCAGCATGCCATTAATAAGCTGCAATCGTCGTACCGTTGGTACGTTTCCGGAACGCCTCTTCCGCACGCGAGACAGTCGCTTGTACGCTCCCTTGTCCACCGCCTCTGTTCAGACTTTGTGGCCGCGTTGGTTGCTCACGACAACGAGGCTACGCTTTCATTTATTCCTGTGCACATCCGCGCAGAAGGGCGCACTTCGCTTCTTGCAAAGTCGGATCCCAAGGGCGCTCACGAACCTGACGGGTGAACTGGAGCGCCGCTACTTTGAAGCCATCAGGTAATGTAACAAAGCGCTAGCTTGCCGTAGACCTTTGTTTTCGGCTTCACTGACGCCGTTTGTTGCGCAACGACAGGCGCAACATCTTCTGGCGCAACACCAAGGCGAGCATCGGCGACGAGTACAACATCCCGGAGATCGTCGAGCAGCTGATCTTCCTCGAACCCTCCGAGGTCGAATTGGTGCGTACTGCGTGTGCGGAACACTCGAGAGCCAAGTTCAGGCCAGCGCGCCTACTCACACACCTCTGAGTATTATAGGGTTTGTATGAAGACGCCAAGCGGAACCACGACACGCTACGCATGCGCCAGCTGTGCTGGTACGTCCCTCTTACTGCCGCGCAGTGTTGTCGGCCGAGAGCGCGTGGCGGCTTCAAAACTCGCCCTCTCTCACGCGGTGTCTCGTGCTCTTGCGCAGCCACATGCAGATCTCTGAAATCGACCGCCGGGTGCTGGGCATCGAAAAGAAGACTCTCGACGACATCCGCAAGGAGATGATCTCGCACAAGCAGGACGAGGAGCGCCAGGCGGTTAAGCAACTGCGAGATGTCGAAGCCGAAGAGCGCCAGACACGGATCGAACTGCGCGAGGCGACGGGGGCGTACGTCAAGCAGAGCCTCAAAACCAGGCTGAGCGCCCTCGCAACTTCCATCGCCTCCTATAAGAAGGACATCACCAACTACCGCGCCACCCTCGCCTACTTCGAGTCCATCATCCCTCAGGTGAGCGCCTTCTTCTTCGCCGCGCATCGAGTTGGTGCATGTGCTAACGAATATTAGGTCTCGCGCTCGGCTGAGGAGCCGTGTGTGATCTGCTTCGAGACCATCACACAGCTCACCATTACCCCGTGCGTGAACACCGCTTACGCCCCTCCCTCTCATCCCCCCCCCCTAACATCCTCAATTCCGGCGTGTACGCACACAGTTGCGGGCACATGTACTGCCGCGCGTGCATCGAAAGCGCGCTGGGCGTGGCTTCGCGCTGCCCCACGTGCAGGAATCCGCTCACTCGCGGTCAGCTCACCCAAGTCCTCGAAGACGTCCGTACCCCCCTGACGCTGCTGGTGGCGGTAGTTGTTGAGAGGGGAGGTGGTGGCGGTGCTGACCAACAACAAACAGGAGCAAAAGGAGGCGATCGAGGAGAAGCACGAGGTGAGCGGGCTGGTCCAGAAATACGGCACCAAGATGGCGCAGCTGATCAAATTGCTGGGCGAGCTGCTGAAGAAGAAGGATAACCGTATCATCATCTTTTCGCAGTGGGACGGGATGCTCCACAAGGTGTGTCCTTGCCTCTATTTTTGTTCGCTCTTTTCAAGCTTGGCTGTGTGCCCTACTAACATCGTTTTGCATAGGTGGGCGACACTTTGAAAGAGAATCACATCAACAACGTCTACGTTCGTGGTAA
>CDFC01062242.1:4209-15296 GCA_000826385.1 Acanthamoeba rhysodes | reverse complement strand
GTGCGTATTGCTCATTGGTGTCCATTCCTTTGCCAGGCTGATCCCAAGTTGAAGGGCAAGATCCAGCCCGATGAACTGGGCGCCATGTTCGGCAACATCAAACCGTTGACCACATTCCACACAAACTTGCTCAAGCAACTCGAGAGCGTCGAGGCCAAGTACGAATCGCACTCTATTTTTTTAAAGTGTTAGTGTTAATTTGGTTTTTCTCATCTACACCACAACAGGGAATTGAGCGCCGTCTTCCTGCATAATCTCCAGGAGCTTGAGACCGTCTACACGTCCTACCTGGTACAGCAAACCCAAGTGCCGCGGCAACCACACACCTTTTGGTGTTCGTCAGCTGACATTTTGAGTTCCTTCCGGGCCTCGTTGGACTGTGAACTGCGCAGATGAAACTGAGCAACGGGATGCATTCGCTGAACTCCTGCAAGCAGCGCGTCAAGGTCATCAAGCAGTTCCTCACCGAGCGAGAGGAGATTCTGGGCGAGGGCAACGAGCTGGCCACCCTCCTCGCCCTCCCGGTGCAGCGCGTCGCCCAGTACACCAACGTCGTTCAGCATCTCATCTTCACCGGCTCGCCTGGTATGCGCCATCTTCTCCACTCGAGCTCTCTCACTCCACCTGCGCCGGCGCAAGAGTGATGACCGGTCAGTGACGGTATGCGTGGAGTGCTGATTGTGATCGTGTGCGTGTGTGTGCTTGTTTTATCCGTGCCAATGCGCAGATTCAACGTTGGATGCCGCGCACGACGCTTTGAAAGCTCTCACCAGCAAGCTCAACCAGTGCTCGGCCTCGTCCGCCTCGCTGGGCAAGATTCTCGATGTGCGCCGCCGCCTCCACAACTACGACGTACGCCCCACAAGTTCTTTCATTTTCCTTCGTTTGTTGTTGTTATTGATTACTCAGAGTTATCGTTGTTACAGGGCAACTTGGTCGATCCGCACCGCAGGCTGTTGCGTGAGGGTCCCGTCCAAGTGCAGCTCCCAGCACCGCCTACTGGTATGTCTCTCTCCGCCTCTCGTCACCGCTCATTTGATTGACCGCCTTGGTTCGCACGTGAAAAAAGGACCGGGAATTGCGGCGGCCTCGGGGGAGGCGGGCTCGCGATTGACGCGGAAGCCCACGGGCATGACTGCGATCTACCTCTTCCTGTTTAACGACCTCATGCTCCTCACCAAGGCGCCCACCATCTCGCGCACCACCTACAAGGTCATCGGCCAGCTTGAGATGCACAAGGCACACCTGGTAGATGAAGGTACGTGTCATGTGTCGAGTGTCGAGTGTCGACCATGGTCTGAATGTGAGTGACGTGACATGATGGGGCGGATCGCAGAGTCAGCGACGTTGTTCAAGCTGGAGGAGAAGCAGCGGGGCAAGCACGCCAAGGTCAAGGAGTACGCCATTCAGTGCGAGTCGCCCGAGGAGAAGGCGGCCTGGATGACCTCCCTGCTTAACTCCCTCGACGAGATGAAGGACAAGCGCAAGAGTGCGTACTTTTCTTTTCTTCGTCGTTCGTTCTTTGCTGTTCGCTCGCCAAGCGCAATGCCGACTGGTTGAGCTGATGTCTGTTATGCCCTGACTTGTAATCTGCACAGTCTACGGCATCCCGCTCGACCAGTTGATGGCGACGCGCGAGAAGGGTCGAGATGTGCCCACCATCATCGAAAAGGCCACCGAGTGGATCATCGTAAACGGTACTCGATTGCCGCATGCACGCACGCAAGTGCACTGAAGTGCTCAAGCTCACCTGCGTCTTAGCCTTGTCGCACGAGGGTATCTTCCGTAAGGCTGGCCGCCTGGACACCATCGAGGATTTGAAGGACCTCTTCAATCAGGGTGCGTTCTCTCCTCTTCTCCTTCTCGCGTGCTCGCCGAACCAATCTTCACGGCTTGACCAACCACTCGTGCCGTGTCATGTGCAGGCAAGGCAATCGAATTTTCGAAGGACGAGGATCCGTATGTGGTGGCGGGAACCATGAACCACTTCCTCATGGAGCTTCCCGACCCCATTCTGACGAACGCCATGTACGACCTCTTCATCGACTCAGTCAGTACGTCTCCCCACAGGCCCTAGGCTTTCTTTTCGAAAGAAAATTTCACACTTTGTGTCGTGCATCAGCGGATGGGCAGGCGTCGGTGCCAAGGCTGAGGGATCTCATCGCTCAACTGCCCCCCTACAACCGATACGTGCTGCAGCACCTCATGTCCTTCCTTCAACTCGTCGTCTACCACGAAGCAGGTACACTTCACAATATGGCATAACAGCTACACGACACGACACGGCACGACACGCAACACGGCACGACGCATGAGAGACTAAAAATGAACTGTAATCGGCTCTGCCGTGGGCACAGACAATAAGATGGGACCGTCGAATCTGGCGATTGTATTTGGCCCGACACTGCTGGGCTCCGGCAGCGCGGAATCGATCTTCTCAGACTTCACGGCCAACCAAAAGGTCATCGAGGCAATGATCACCAACTACGCCGCCCTCTTCCAGGTACGTGGGCACGCACGCACGCACGCAATACAAACCTGTGTTGACCGATAATTGCAGGATATTGAAGAAGAACGCATACTCGTCAAGAAGAAGATGCTTGAGGAAGAGGAGGCCGAAAAGAAGAAGCGGGAGATGCAACAGAAGAGAGTGACCGAACGGTAATTCCACCCTCCCGTCATGTGTGCGTGCGTGCAGTGCGGCGTGTGCGGTGGGGCGTGTGCGTGAGCTGACCGCCGCTCCGGGTATCCAGGTTGGGCGCGATTTCGTTGAAGGGCTCTCCGACGCAGTCGCCAACCAACTCGGGCGAAATACCGGTGCGACCAGCGTTGCCCAGCCGCACCGTCGTGCGCAAGTCCTTCCTTGATCGCGGAGGCGCCCCGCCCTCTCTACCCTCTCTCCCTCCGGGTACCCATCCTTCTCACCCCCTCCCGGCCGCACACGATCCACGACACGACATAATTCATTACTCACACCTCACCATTCTCTCTTTAGCTCCGACCGGTGACGTACCCCCAGGCACCCAGATTTCTCCCGACTCTGGGTACCTTCTTGCCCTCACTCTCCGCTCACCCAATGTTACTGATTGCTTGCTTGCTTGATTTATTACAAATAAACAGAACCAAGCAGCTGCCGCCGGTGCCCACGATACGCAAGCAGCTGCCGCGGCCGCCAGGCAGCCCCGCCGATGCCCCGCATCAGGCGTCGCCCGTGGCCACGCCGGGCTCGCCCATGCCCGGAGCCAGCGACCGCGCGACCTTCTCGGTGCCCCCGCGCCCTGTGATGCGTGTGAGCTCCGGCTCCATGCGGCGGCCCGGCGGCACGCCCCTGCCGCCTCCACCCGGCGCTCCGCCTCAGCCTCTCCCGCCTAGCCCCACTTCTGCTGCCGCTGTGCCCCCAAGGCCGAACTCGGCCGGCTTCGGACTCAGCGTCGGCGCGGGCGTAGGCGGTGGTGACGCGGATCTCGAACCGCTCGTGTCCAACATCCGCTCGCTCACCCCTGGTACCATCACACCCAACCCGGCACTAGCTGGGGTGGCCCCGAACTACAGAATTGTGCTTACCGGTGCGTCGTGTGTGTCGTGTCGTGTGCGTAGGGAGCCTTGTGAAGCAAGGTTGGCTTACCAAGAAGGGAGGTCAGCGAAGGAATTGGAAGACTCGCTGGTGCGTGCTCAAGACGAACGAGTTCAGCTACTACACCAACAAGAAGGTTCGTCTGTTATTTGTTATTTACTCTGTTGATGTGTGAAGTTTCTTAATTATTATCACTCTGCGCAGGACGCCAAGCCAAAGGGTACGATCGTTTTGAGCGGCATTACGGTGAAGCCCTCTTCGCACAAGGAGTTCTGCTTCGGCATCAGCACCACCGAGCGCACCTACCTCATGGCCGGCAAGGTACCACTTTGCTTTTATCGTGTTGTGTGTTTAATGACGACGACTCGGCGGGCAAGTCTCAACCTCAATCCGCACACTCTGTTCTGTGCTGTGCGTAGGATGCCACGGAACAAGAGGAGTGGGTGGCCGCCATCACCGCCTGCTTGAAGAGCCTTGATCCGTGAACGATCTGCCTTGGGGCTGTTCCCTGGCCGTACCACGAATTCCAACAATACAATACATGTGTTTCACATCCATTCCAAGAAAACACCTTTTTGTTTTTTGTGTGTTCTTTTAATATTATAATTAAAATAGAAAACAGGCCGTGAAGATGGCCAGGAGGAAACAATCCGCAAGGACGACGCCCACGAGTGCTACCCCCTTCGACCCAGACCTCGGTAATAATTTTTATGCTGCTTTTTTGAACACCTTGATTAAAAGTGCCCCAGTAATGATTAATAATTTATAATTCATTTTATGTGGGGGTCAAGTCCGGGCGCAGCAGGTGTTGAAACAAGTGGGCATAGCCCTGCAAAGCGGCACGTTAGACGATGCCACGCTTCTGACATTCTTCAAGACCGCCACGGAGCAGTCCTTCCTGGCCCTGCACCCGCTCCACAACCTCACACGGCCCCACCATTTCGGTACGGTGTTACGCTGCGCTCGGCATTCTTTTCATTCTGCACCAGGCCAACCGTTTCAGGTGTGTTCACGACGTGTGGCCACAACTTGTGATCGTACGTGCGCGTGTAAGCGTGGATGACGGGCATAGACCCAAGACAGCCCCAACAGGATGAGTTCGAAAACAAGGCGATGGCCGAGCTGTTGCTCCGCGCGTTTGGCAGCGACAAGCTGCTCGAACAGGAGCACGAAGGCTGCACACCCCTGGGTCGAGTATGCACCACCTTCCTTCGGCTCCCTTTTCTTTTTGAACCGCGAATGCGCTCACGTGCTCACAATGACACCACTCAGGCCTGCCGCAACAACGACTTGGGTGCTGTACGCTTCTTCTTGGACGCCGGTATATGGACCGCCTCTTTCGTTCTTTGCGTGTGATCGCTGGGCTTACTGAGCGCCTTTCTTCGTTCCAGGCGCCGACGTGACGAAGGAAGTGAGCGTCAGCAACAGCATTTCGCGAATGACAATGCTCGCTGCGGCTGGAAGCGCTTTTGCCGGCCCAGAAGTGATCAACTTGTTGCTCGACCGCGGCGTGGACCCAAACAAGCGACAGGAGTCCTGCCGTACGCGCCCACAACAAAACTCTGGCACTCTCGCCGCGCGTCTTCTCATTCTGGTGGCCGTGATTGCATGCCTGCGTGTGTGCCGGCGATTCATGCATGGTCAGGATTCGTACCGCTCGTGGGGCTTGTCAGGGCGGCCGCCTCGCGCGATGTCTTCGACGAGGCAGCGCTGACCACTGTCAAAGCGCTGATGGACCGCACGGCGCGCTGCAGCGACCATGACTTGCTGTTCAAGATTGTGTGCGAAGGAAAGCACCTTGATCTGCTCAAGCTCCTGCTTTCGTATGGCGATCAGCTCAAGGTTCTTCTCGCCGCTCTTCTTCTGCTGCCCTGTACCGCATCGCTCGCGGGTTGACCTCATTTATTTGACAAAACGTGCGCGGTAATAGGAGTACAGCCTGCCCACTTCGAAGGAAGGTCACCCGGTGATGGCGCTCATCCATACGCACAAGCCGGTCGAATGGTTCGAGTTGTTGCTGGCCAACGGACACAAATTCGCGCAGCCGATAGACCTCTCGGCGATCGACGCCCTGCACGCGGTACTCACCGAGGCCGACAAGTTCAGCGACGAAGTTGTCGGTGTTTTCATCAAGTACGGCGCCGACGTCCGGAAGGCAGCGGCCGACACCGGCGAAACACCAATCACGCTCGCCAGCTGTCACTCGTCGAAGGCGGTGCTGCAGATGTTGATCGCTGCAGGTGCCGACATCCACTCGACCGACGCCTGTACGTCAAGCGCCTTCTCCCCACGCGGAATGGTGCGATTGATTCAACATTGCAAACTTCGCTTCGTTTTGTGATAGTTGGTCGGGGTGTACTTCATGCCTCGCTGACGAAGGGCCGCAAGAAGCGATTCAAGCGCTTCCTTGACGTATGCGTCTCCGTTTTCCTGTTCCTCTCGGCCGTTACCTGCAATCACACAACTAACGTGTGGGGTGTGCAGCAAGGCGTCGACCCGTGGCGCAAAGATATTGCGGGCAACTCGTTGTATATCTACGCTCTATTCGCCCACGCGTGGTGGGCCGTGACGCACCTGATCGATCACGTGCGTCGTCCGCCCGGCGACGATCACCTCGAAGTACCGTGGTGGCTGGAGGAGCGCGTGCAGTGGCAGCTGCGACGGCCGATCACGCAGGCCATGAAAGACCGCTGGGACGCCCTCCGGTCGCGCGACGACCCCCACATCGAGGCATTTCCACTGGCCAACGACCAACAGCGCAATATCGTCGACAACGTCCTACCCCGCAATCTTGGGTCCGACGGTGACGAAATGGTCGAAGTGGTCGCCGACGACGAGTGGGCGGAGAGGAATTCCCAGTACGAAGCCTCCCTGTGTGCCGTCGACCACAGATTCGAGCAGCAGCGCGGTGTCTCCCCGCTGCGCCTATTTATCACGGCGCAACAGCACGACTTGGTACGGCGGGCAGTGAATGCGAGGCCCGAGCTGGCGCTGCAAGAGGACACCGTAGTGCAAGATGGGGCGACCACAACGCCGCTCGAAGAGGCAGCCAAAAATCAGACCAGCATTGTGCCCCTTCTTTCTGCATTGAAGGCCAAGGTTCGCCCACCTGGTGCGCATCTGGTGTGCTGACTGTAAATTAGCTAATTGTGGGTGTATGCACGGCAGGGCGTGGTCATCCCGCCAAGCTTGCGGCAGAAGGTTATGCACAGCATGTTCGCCAGCGTGGCGAACGACATTGCCAGCTGGCTAGAGCAGTTGGAATTGCTGCCACTTCTGGGTACGGTGGATATCAACGAGCCGGATCCCAATTCAGGGCTGACACTCCTGCACAGGGCTGTCGCAAGGTACAGTCGGTCGCGTGTAGTGTGCCGTGTGCCGTGTGCCGTGTGGTGTTGATATTATGGATGGCGTGTGAATAGCGGTGAGGAGGAGTTCATGAGCATTCTGGCCGCGTTGCTGCGGCTGGGCGCTGATCTCGAGGCAAAAGACCGCAATGGCAAGACGCCTCTCTTCCAGTGTAAAGACAATGAATCAATCCTTCAGCTGCTCCTGGCCGCCGGCGCTAACGTCGACATCATCTATTCACGAAAGCATCGCGCCATCGGTACCTGCTTCGCTTTTCGTTCGTCTGTTTCGCTCTTTTTTGACAACGCTGGTGCAGGCACAGAAGAGAGTGAGAAGAAGAAGAAGAAGGAGAAGAGGAAGAAATCCAGGACGGGGAAGAAGTCCGCCCTCGCGTTCATCGCGAAGCGCTTTAGTAGGTATGAGAACATACAACCGTCCCCCCTTTTCTGTTCTCACTTGTGTTTTGGTGTCACCAGCGGCACTGCCGACGCCGTGGCGACTTACGCCCCATTGAGTCCGGCCCACGTGTACTACCTCATTCGCGATGGGTGGTGGAATGTGGCCGCCACGCTCCTCCTTGTACGTGCCCCGTGTAGCGATTCATTCGCCCTACACTAATTGTTCACTCACTCATTCGCCTCGCTCTTCACAAAGAGACTGCACCGGGAGGGCAAGATAAGGGAATACCTCCAGCGGCCCGACCACAAGAGTCCGCTCTGGGCTGTGATCCAGTCAGAACCAAGAGGCAAGGTCGCCAAACGCCCCCTCTCCTCTGTATTTCGCAAGGTCTTCCGAGGTGCGTTCATATGCGTGTGCGTGTGCAGTGATGCGTGTGCGTGTGTATGTGCGGGTGTTGAGCTTGCCTTGGTACGATTCAGGCTTCGATTACATCCCGGGGAGGAACAAGCACGGCCGGTCTATGCTGTGGGAAGCTCTGGCACAGCCCAACCAGCTCCAGTCCGGATGCTGGCAATTCGTCCTCCAGTACTCTGCCGCCGATCTCTGCACAACGAACGATCAGGGCGAGTCGTGCCTCGTCGTGGCTGTGCAAAACGGCAACCTAGCTTTTCTCGACGCCATCCACAAACTGCTTCAGCTGACCGACGGACAAGGAGAGCTCAAGCTCACCCTGCAAGAAGTCGGACAACTGCCTCTTCGCGACCATGTGCGTGCCATGGTGCAGAAGAAGAACGCACGAGGCCAGACAACGCTGATTGCCGCCATCCGCCCTTTCTTGTTCGCGTCCTGCGCCAATGTCCCTATGGTACGTGCGAACAGGGAGCTCTGCGCGACAACGCTTGGCACTCACATTCATAGGAACGTCAACAGGTGAGCAAGCTAGTAGAGATGGGTGCAGATGTGAACGAAGCGGAGCTCGAGACAGGCAACACGGCCCTGTTCTACGCCGCCGCCACCAACAGCATTCCCCTCTGCGAGTACGCGCTAGTAGTTATTTGACTGTTTGAGGTCGTGCATTGTTTGCAGTGCTGTGTGTCGAGCAGTCGCTAACAACGGAGGCACTGCCGACCTGGTGCAGGAAACTGGTGGTGAGTGGGGCCGATGTCAATACAAGGAACCATGCGGGAGAAACACCACTGTTTGCAGCCGGGCGACACAATCACTGGCATACGACCCTCTACCTCCTCCAGGTATCCAGTTCATCGCGCTCTCGCTTTCACCTTTCTACGACACTTGACACTTGACGCACACAACATAGCGCGGGGCGGATCCGCATGCCACAAACAATGCCGGCGAGTGCGTGCTCGTGGCATCGTCGGCCCTGTGTGCGGCCATCATTCACGACTTTGTCACACGACCCCACTCGCTTGCCTTCCTCTCTGGCCGGCTGCTGCGCCTCCTCTGCCCCGGCATCCAGTTGCCCCAGCCCAAGCCTCAGCCCGGCGCTGCTGCCACGACTACAACTGACGCTGCTGCCCCGCCAACGGACCCAATGGCGGTCGAGGCCCAGATCAGCGGCGAGCCAGCGACCACACCGCTGAAGCCTCTGGTGGACTACTTTCCAGAACTAGTGCCGGCGACGGCGACGGCGCGCAGGCAGGTGGTGGCGCGGGTGACTGAGCTGCTGGAGCGGGTGTTGGAGACAATGCAGCTCTACCAGGGCGCACCCAGCGATACGGACCCGAGTTCAGCCGCGCGGGCCGACGGCGAGGCTGACCCGGAGACTGACCGACGCGCGCGGTGGGAGCGGAACGGGTCGCTAGCAGGCCTCAAGACGCAGCTGGCTGGGTGGTTGCGGGCCAGTCAGGCGCGCATCCCGCGCATCACCCGCAACCTGTCCTTTTCGACGTTGAGCGAGAACGAGATGGCCCTCTACCTGCGCCAGTGGAAGGCCCTCCAGGCGCGCAAGCGGAAGAGGGAAACCTGCGAGACGGCCCCTGTGGAAACAGCGGAAGAGGAGTCGCAGTCGCAGGACCTTGATGACGCCGAGCACGCGATCGATGTCAAGCGGCCTCGCCTCGCTCTGTGTACCACCCACACCCACACCCACACCCGCCCCAATCGACCTTACTCTATCTTTCTTAACTTTTGGTGTGTGCGGTGCACACGCATAGTTGACGACGATCTGCCGGCGGAGCCTCAGCTGGTGGTGCCTGACCTGGACACTGTTCCGCTGCCCCCACCCTTCATTCCCGCCTCGGCCCGCTCGCTACAGGGCGAGCGACACCGCGTGATGTCGGTGATCGAGCGCACGGCGATGGTAAGCCGCCTGTCCAAGGGTCCGATGGGTGAAGCCATTCGTCGCGCGACCATGGACAACCCCGCCCAATGGGATGTAGGGCTTCTTGACGACGACGAGGGCTACCTCCGCGACGCATTCCTCATGCGGCTGTACGCGGGCCACCACCAGCCGACCACGGTCGTGCTGCAAGCCCTGGTGGCTATGCGCAGCGATGCCATCGCCAGATTGCAGGCCGCGATGACGACAGAGAACGGAAGACAAAGCGAAAGCGAAAAAAGAGAGAAAGGAAAAGAGAAAGAGAAGGATCAGATGGAGACCGAGGGCAACGATGAGGGCGAGCGCGCGGACAAAGACGCCGACCTCATCTACGGTGTATGGGAGAAGGGGAGAGAGGCGACGCCGCAGGTGTTCGTCACGCGTGAGGAAGCCGTGGCGGAGTTCGAGCGGCGGTTCAAGGCCCTCACCGGCAACGCATGGGCCGAGCGACAGCACCAGCACCGCTACCTTCAGCGCCCTCCCGCCCCCCACCGAGCCGAGCCAGTCAGCGGATTGTTTAACTCCGATTCGACGATGACGTTCACCACTGCGATTACGCCCATCGCGCCAACGCCGACAATGGCTACAGGCGCGGACGTGACAGCGACAACTACGACGACCGCCACCGCGACGTCGGCCCAACAGAGCGATGAGGAGGTCGAGGCAGAGTTCCTCTATCTGCCGACCAACCACGAGGCAGTGCGCGAGCAGCTCCAGTACTCGGTAAGTGGCGAGAACGAGGTGGGGCGAGTAAAGGCTGCCCTGCCCGGACCCGGTACAGTCACTGCCTGCGCCCACCTCCGGCTCGCCACACCGCTTACTTTTTTGTGTGTCCAGGGGACGTTGACACGCGGTCGGACGAGCAACGGGTGTTCGACCTGTTGTCGTTCGTGTCCAACAAGCACCAAATCTTCGGCTACTGCCAACGGTAAGGCCACCTATACGTCTGCGTATCGCCTCATTGAACGCGTTCGCTTGCGCTAAAGCACGCCACCTTGGGTGTGCAGAGTGGGTCTGCTGAAGGTGGCCACGCTGGGCCAGCTCACCGCGGCCCAGCTGAAGAATGCGAGCAACATTCTCGACGTCATTTCTGGTGCATTCCTCACCACAGCCATCTCGCACCTGGAATTCAGAGTATTTAACCACACGACACGATCACGCAGGGATCTTGGCCTATGAGGATGAGCTCAAGCGGCTGTCGTGTCCGCTGCCGCCGCACGTCGTGCAGGCGCGCCAGAAGCTGTCACACATGTTTCACTGCGTGCTGCCGTTCGACTTTACCGCCGGAAACTCCTCACCCGAGGTAATCGACACCCACCACAAGCTCGCTCACAAAGCCGACATTCTGCAGGCATGTACCTCCCCATGGCGTGTGTGTGTGTGTGTGTGTGTGTGTGTGTGTGTGTGTGTGTGTGTGTGTGTGTGTGT
>CDFC01062241.1:9286-22365 GCA_000826385.1 Acanthamoeba rhysodes | reverse complement strand
ACACACACACACACACACACACACACAACATACACGGCACGCGCAACGCAGCACGGGACGTACAGTCGTATCGCAGGCCGTCTACGATGACGTAGACCACCTTGTGTTTGGATATGGAGATGTCCTGTTCGGGCACGAATCTGCCGGTGGTCGTGTTGGCGGCCTTGGCGGTGTGAGGGTAGTGCTCCATGATGCGCGTGGCGTTGTTCAATCGCCTGAGCAACTGATCACTTAACAGGGCCTGCTGCTTCCCTGTGTGCGTGTGCGTGCGTGTTGTGCGTCATGAGTCGAAGTTGGTGTGAGTGCGATCGTGTGCGGTCATACCTGTGGTTTCGAGCAGATCGTAGGTGCCGTGCAGGATGATGAGCGCCAACAGCACCGCGCCCACTGCCAACAGCGCAGCCACGCCGCACCCATACCTGCCCCTCGAGCAAGGCCGAGGCACCTCCGTCAGCTGGTACGACTGCGAAACGAAAACGTGCTGCACCTCTCGTGCGTTTGTGTGTGTGTGTGTGTGTGTGTGTGTCAACCCAGGGCCGCACCTTCGTCGTTCCTGCTTGCGGGCGGATCGAGCGGCCCACCATAGCCGCAGCGCAGCCACCCNCCCCGCCGCTCTCCACGTCCACGTCGCCACCCCTATGGCATAATATAAAAAAATGTAAAATAAATAAATAAAATTATTATTTTCTACTCTCTTGGCGAACCTATGGTGGCGACGTCGCAGGTTGTGGCGGCCGCCGCGGTTGAGCGAAGGCCTGCTGGGGGTTGAGGCCTCGAGTTCTGTTTCATCTGCAAGATCTTGATGAAATGATCTTGCAGCTGTCCTCCTGTGCGGCACGCCTGCATCGTAGTCCTCCACTTCTTCCACTTCCTCCTCACCCACCCCTTGCCTCGCCAGCTCCATCTCCTCCTTCTCCATCGTTTGTGTGCTCCGCCGCCGAGCGCCGTGAGCCCAAGCCGCCGATCGGACCTTTTCGGCCGTTTTCTTTTTTGAACCTTAAAAAAAAGCCGGTGGCTCCAAAAAGGAGAGCAAAAAACTGCTGACGTCATCAATAACGTCGACAACCAGGAATTGTCGTTTGCCAACCCCTGGTGTAAAAGGTGTGGCCAACCACACAAAAGAACGAACAACGTAATTAAAACGAAAGGAGGGGGGAGTGATAGAGGAAGGAGAAAGAGAGAAAGAGGAAAGGGAGGAAGGGTAAGATATACCTTGGGTGCAGGAGTCCCCGCGTTGGGCTCAACGACCTGAAAGATGTTTATGTGGACGGTGGGATACACGGTGGGGGACATGATGTACATCGCCCAGACCACCGCCGACCAGCGCCGGGCCAACTGGTTCAGCAAGGTGCCATCTCCTTCTCCTCCACACAACCCACCCAAATACCATACTCGGACGCAGAACTAAACATGTCATTGTTGTTGTTGTTGTGGACACGTGGAGCGTAGGCGTTGTGGGTGTTGCTGCTGCTCTGCTTCCTGGCCTATACGGGCTACCAGGTCTACCTCAGCTACCTGTCCTACACTAATCCTGATTGGTGCGTGTGTGCCGCATGCGAACGCGTGTGTGCGATGTGCGCTTGAGTGGTGCGTGGAGTGCTCGAAACTCACGCGTGATCGTCACCACAGGTCGGCAGGCGTCAAGTTCTCCGATAGTTTGGACTTTCCCACGGTGCTGGTCTGCCCCATGACCAGGAAGAGCGACCCTTTCGAGTACGTCGGCGACAGAGCTCGTCGCTAGCCTTGTGTGGGCCCAAACCATAACTCACCACTCTCCAGCATCAAGGCCGTGGGCTGCAGACAGTTCAACGAGACTCAGACCACCAGACGATTATGCTCTGCCACTGCAGTTCGGGTGTGTTCCTCTTCTTCTTCACCTTCACCTTCACCTTTGTCGTGCTGTTGATTGAAGGCTCATTGATCTTCTTCTTCTTCTTCTTCACCGCGGGTCGTGCCCACAAGCCAACCGAAGGACGCTTTAAAGGCCACGAATGTGCGCGCTTCAACGACGACATGAGCGACACCGTAACCGCCACCATTAAGGAGCACACGTTCATGGAGGTACTCACTCGCATGTTCTACGTGTGGTCGTGCGTGTGCGGTCGTGTGTGCGTGTGCGCGTGTATTCATTTGAAGTGCGTTCGTCCAATAGATCGGTTTTACCCTGGCGCTTCTACCAATCGGACACGCTACTCCATACGCGGTCATCCTCTACTCTCCGCGAGCTCGCGTCAGCCCCGAAGTACCCGCCCCGCAATAGCACACGACACGCGACACGCACTCATCGCTGATGTGCGCATTGTTACAGGCGCCATCGGACGATTCGCCCAGCTTCCTGGTGGTTCCATACACGGACTATTGGACGGTGCTCGCCCAGGAGGAGGACGTCTACCTGAGCGGACCCTCAGCCATCACCTTTTACCCGTCGACCTCCTCTTCTTCGGCCTCTAGTGCGTCATGCATCAACATCTTATTGTTCGATTGCGTTTTGTTGATGTCAGCTGATTGGTGGTAATGTTGATTGACTGTGGGCAGGCACTACGATCAGCAGTGTGTTGATCACGTTCTCGTATTCGTCGTTCGCGGTGAGCTGCTACTCGCAGGTGGTCACCTACGACTGGCTCTCGCTAGTCGGTACTCGCTCCTCGATTCTCTAGTGGTGACAGCACACGCACCGCACACGCGAAACGACACGGCACAGGCAAGAAAAACGATTGCATGACCTGAGTGGCTGACATGACCACCATCGGTTGGGCGCGCATGCAGGCGTCCTGGGCGGCGCGGCCGCGTTTTGCTGCGCGGTGCACGAGATCGTGATGTTCATTTTCTCCAAGTCTCTCACCTGTTGCTGTCCCGACCTAGCCAAGCGATTCGAAGACGACGACGAGGAGGAGGAGGAGGACGAAGACAAGGAAGAGGAAGACGAGGTGATTCCCTCGAACACGACACATACCACGCACACCACCCACGCACACCACCCACGCACACCGCACACACCGCCCACGCACACCGCACACCACCCACGCACACACCACCACACGCATGGCTCACTCCCAATTTCTCACGGTTGCGGGAGATGAGCAGAAACCCACGAAGAAGCCGACGGCTTCGTCGAGCAGGAGCGTCGAGGCGACAAGGAAGGGCACGGGCGCGCCGAGAAAGGGCGACGGCGACGGCGAAGACGAGCAGGAGGCGGCGGAAGCACGGTCGCTGCAGGAGGTGGGTCTCATGCACCACGGATTCAACCGCGGCGATCTTGTCGCGGCCATGTACGACGACTACGGCCGCAGCCTGTCCACGGAGCGAATGGCACTGCTCTGAGCTGCACTTGTACCATAGACACTTGGTGCTTTTCCTTTTCTTTTCCTTTTTTCGTTTTATTTCGTTTTTTTAACGATTGCGTAATTCTTTTTTCGTTTTTCGTTTTATTTTTTTTGCCTGTTTCTGGGCGGCGTGGAGATGCCTCCAAGAAAGGATCCGTTCTCTGTTTTGCCTGTGGAGGCGTGCTGCCAGGTGCTGAGCTTCCTTCCTCCCCAGACCATCGCCCTTTGCTGCCTCGTATCTTCTCAGGCAACCCCTCCCACTTACCCCCTGCGTAGAGTTCTGTTGGACATTGATTCGTTTTATTATTTATTTATTTTATTATTTTATTAGCTGGTATTTATTTGCCGATTTTTATTAACATCGTTGACCACGCCAGTGGAAGGAGATATGCGATGACGAATCGTTCTGGTACGTGAGGCCTCATCTTCGCTTGCCTGCCTGCTTCATCTCCGTTTTCGTGGTGGCTCACAGACGTGCTGCCTCGGCGTGTGGTTGCTGCTGCAGGCGGACGATGTACGTGAAGAGCGTCAGACAAGGGGGCCTGGGGGAGTGCGCGAGCAAAACCAAGACCGTGCCCGGCATCACGTGGAAGCAAATGTGCCTCAACTTGAGTATGCGCCCGAGCGCACGCGCGCCGTGCCGTTCTGGCAGCACTGACTCACACGACACTCGACACACGATACGACAGCGCTCAACTTTGGAGAGTCGAAGATCATGGACAGGGAGCTGCGGCAGACGCTCATCCAGTGGGTCGGTGCCCGCGAGGCGCGTTGGGTCCTCCACTACAGGTACTCCATCCCCTAACACGAGCGTGGTATGCACCTAAGAGAGCTCGCGTGCGTGTGGCTGACGGGTACCTTGGGTGCAGTGGGTCGCGTGACGGCTTCTCGCTGGATGCCTTCCATCGGTTCAACGATTGTGTGGGTCCCACCGTCTGCGTTGCGCACTCACCGAAAGAGTACGTCTCGAGCAACGACACGCACACGCGCCATCGCACATTCACGCGACCATGCGCTTAGATCGTGTGTGGTGTGTCCAGCTGTATATTCGGGGGCTACAACCCCGTGTCGTGGATCACGCTCCGCCAGGACAGCGACGAGAGCGCCAACCTGGCCCTCAGGTCGCACGCCATCGGAGGCAGCTACGACGACACCGAGAACGAAGACGAACAACTAGTCGAGGAAAGCGTGGAGGAAAAGGAACCACCAACCGAAGACGAACTGGCCGACGCCACGCAAGACGTGGCGGTCGACACCATTGACCACGCCCACCTCGAGGCCGCCGGCGACGACGAGGCAGCAGAGGTGGCGAGCAGGAAGAAGCGGCGCACTAAGGGGAACGCCAACCACGGTAATGGCGATGAAGACCACGTGGACAACGACGAATCGGAAGAGAAGCAGGCGCAGCGCAAGGCCGCGCTGGAGGCCAGGCGAGCCAAGCGGGCGCGGAAGGCGCGCGACGCGCGGTTGTCCGCGGAGAAGGGCCTGCCGACCGAGCCGTTCATCTTCTCGCTGAGGAACCTGTGGGACAAACCACCGACTCAGATCTTCACCCGGCAACGGGGCGACAGGAACGGCGTCCTCGTCCACGGTACCGAGCGCGCGTTTCTTGTGCGATTGTGTGTCGTGTGCAATCGTGCGTGTGTGCGCTTGTGCATATGATTGTCAGTCAGCGCTCACAATCGACGACGGGGGACGGCTGTGGCAGAGTACTACGGTCCGCTGTGGGGGTCGGGATTCGATCTGGGCATTCTCGGACACCCACACGAGGCTCCGCCTTCGGCTTGGTACACCACCTATTGCTTTTATCAATTTTATTATTATTTATTATTCTAAGTATTTTATCTTTTCGCAACGCGCTTGCTTGGGCGTTGTAGGACGTGTGGTCAGCTGACTTGCTTCTCCTTTGGCTTTATCTTCGTGTTCACGTTCGGCCGTCACGAGCGCAGGTGCAGGATCGGCACCACCTACGCGCCACCGTACCTCGCGACTGAGACTGGCGGCTCGGCCCACTACTTCATCGGCGGTGAGCCGCGGTACGTTTTGTTCTCGTATCGTCAAGTCCTCAGCCTGCGACACTAACGCGTTATCATTGCGCACGACACGACACGACCAACGACACGACCAACGACACGACACGACCAACGACACATCAGGGACTTTGAGATCAGCGAGCTGGAGGTGTTCGTGTTGAAAGAGGAGCAGGAAGAATGGGCCAACCGGCTTCGGTCGCAGGAGGACGCCGGCCGCACGGCCAACTCAAACTCTCTCCGACCCCGCGCGTGAGCAGCCGAGTCTGACCACCCTAGCTAGGTGGCCACGAGGCCTGTTGGACCGGTCTTGATGTTGTTTAAAATGTTGTCGATGGTGATGGCGGTAATGGTGGTCATCGGTGCTGGTGTTGATGGTGCGCTGTGTTGGGCCACACACGGGCGATTGTGGGGGATTGGGCAATGCGCAAAAGAATGAGGGGAATGTTCGGGCGAGAAGACTCCGTGCGTGCGCCAACTCAACGGCAAAAGAAGAGAGCCGCCTTTTTCGTTCTCCTCTTCACGATCTCAGCCTGGGGTGTCGCCGATTCCATCTTCTGCCTCATTAGGGTTGAATCGTCGAATAATTTGCTGTAACTTGTACGCATTGGATTCGCCCCTCTCAAAATCTTTGCCCAATTTGAATGGTGGTTAGGGCGGCATGTTGCATGGTGGGTCGGGAATAGATGAATGAATCTGAGGTCTTGGCCATCTGCTAATCGACCACTTCCCTCATCTTTGTAGGCCCACAGGGAGCATCAATCATGAAGTACTCTGAGATCGAATCCCAGGCCCCTCAAAAGAAGAGCTGCCTCGATGTCAGCTACAGGTGGATCATTCTGGCCTTCATCATGTGGCTCACATTCGGTATTTCCACCTCTTAGAGCTCTTAACGATTGGCACTCGAACGAGGCCCAAGGATTCCATTGAATTGACATTTTGGCCCGCCTCTCCCTCCCTACAGGCAGCTACTGGGTATTCGATACGCCCGGTGCCCTGTTCAAGCAGTTGCAGGTGTGGTTCGGCGGCCCCGACAAGTACACCTCTGCCGGTACTGCCTCCTCCCGCGAAGCTCGTCCATCTTGCTCTACTCGCACTTCGCCTTCTCTCACAACGCGTTGTGCTGCTGCTGCGGCTGCTGCTGCTCTGGTTCGCTTTGTCTTCGTCTTCGTCCGTGACAGACAACTTGAACCTGTACTCTGTCTACTCGTACCCCAACACCGTCCTGTGCTTCTTCGGCGGCTTCATCATCGATCGCCTCACTGGCCTCAGGATGGGAGTACGTGCTACTCTGGCCTTCTACTTCTTCCTTTTCTACTTCTTTGGCAAGTTACAGTCGTGTACGAGTGGCTCACCCCTCCTCTTCTTCGTGTTGTTGCCAACAGGCGCTGCTGTTCTGCTCGTTCATCCTGGTGGGCGAGTTGATGTTCGCCGTGGGCATCCAGATGCAGCAGTACTACGTGTGCCTGGTCGGCCGCTTCATCTTCGGTCTCGGCGGCGAGTCGCTCACCGTCGCGCAGAACAACTTCACCGCCCGCTGGTTCGACGGCCCGCAGCTCGCCCTGGCCTTCGGCCTCGTGCTCTCCTTCGCTCGTATCGGTACGCGCTCCTCATCTGCGCTCCACCGCTCCGCCTCGTCGGTGCCTAGCCTCACGCCTTCTGTGTCTTGTGTTGTGTGTATGTGCGTGCGTGGTGGACGCCTGCAGGCTCGTCGGTGAACTTTGCCGTCACGCCCTTCCTGGCCAAGGTCAGCGTGCCCTTCGCCGTGTGGTTCGGCGCTGGCACTTGTCTCATCTCGTTCTCCGGTACCGCTGGCTCCTCTCCGGCCCTCGCGATGACTCTCGTCTCCTGACCCTTGCGTGCGTCGTGTGTCGTGCGATGCAGCCTGTATCCTGCTGGCCGTGTTCGATAAGGCTGGCGAGCGCCGGGCCGTGAACAAGGACGAGCCCAAGGAGAAGGAGACCTTCACCCAGATCCTGCTCTCGCTTCTCCAGGTCTTCAAGTTCCCCATCGCCACCTGGTTCATCTACTTCATCTGCGTCTTTTTCTACGTCGGTGCGTCCACACACACACACACACACACACACACACACACACACACACACACACACACACACACACACACACACACACACACACACACACACACACACATCCCCAGAGGGGACCCCTCCCCCAATTTGGGTTTAGGCCGGAGGCCGCCGGTGGTTGTGTATTCACTGCCCACCAACAATCATCGTCGCGCAGGCGTGCTCACGTTCTACACGGTGGCGTCGGACATCATGCAAAAGACAGGCTCCATGTACTCGGAGGACATCGCCACCCTCTTCATTTCGATCCCCAACTTCGTCTCCGTCATCGCCTCTCCCAGTACCTGCCCCACGCCTTCCTTCCCACCTCTTTTCGCTTTTCTCACGATTTTCCTTCTCTTCCCTTTCACTCCTACAGCTTTCGGCTACATGATCGACAAGATGGGCAAGGCTCTCTACTGGATGCTTTGGTCTTGCTTCATGGTGCGCACCCGCACGGGTTGAGCTGACCCTGCTCCAGTCTTGTTGTTCATTGTTGACGTCTTCTTCTCCACCAGTTGGTTGTGGCTCACATGGGCTTCCTGGGCAACGCCAACGAGTGGTTCGAGATTCACCCCATCGTTATCATGGTCTGGCTCGGTACGCACAGCCACTACTTTGCTACACGTTACCGTGGCCTTGTGTTGCTTGGTTGCCTCTCCTCTAAACCGCTCTCAATGCAGGTATCGGCTACTCCATGTTCGCGGCCTCCATCTGGCCTCTGCTGCCCTTCATCATTGCGCCCAAGCACCTCGGTACCGCCTATGGTGCCATGACTGGTGCGGTGCCCACCTTCACCCACTTGCCACGTCCCCTTTTCTGTTTTGCTTTTTGTTCGTTTCGTTTCGTTTCTCACTCTTACCACCCTCGGGTCTTCCCTCGTGCAGCGATCCAGAACGCTGGTCTGGCCGTCCTTCCTCAGATCATCGGTGCTCTCCAGGGTACAGTGCTCCCCATCACGATCGTTTTAAACTGCGCCGATCGCGACCTGGAATGATGATTGATTGGCGATCTTTTTCCGTTTCCTCTCTCTCTAGGTGCCTCCGGCATCAAGGGCACCACCTGGCAGTACACCATCCCCATCATGATCTTCGTCGCTTGCGCTGGCATTGCCGCCGGCTTGACTGGTACACCTTCTTCTTCTCCATGCTGTGGAGATATTGGGGGGTTTGAACTGAGTCGCGTTGTGACGCGTTGCAGTGTTGTTGATCGTGCTGGACAACACGACCACCAACGGAAACCTGAACGCGTCGGGCGAGCTGCGGCAGGAGCTCAAGCGCGTCATGCAGGAGGAAAGCGCTGCTGCGGGTGGCATGTCCATCAACGACACCGAGGACAGGAAGCTCCTGGACTAAGCAGAGCTGAGGATCGGATCGCGCTTGCATTACAAACAAACAGAAAACAAGAAACCCCCTCTCCTTGTCCACTTCATCTCTCGAAGAGAATCCCTTGTCTTGGATAACTCCATGGAGCCTTGGCAGAGACTTCATCATCTTTGATTCAGCGTGGGATGAAGGACAGCAGAGCCTGTTGTTTTAGTGGATCCACCAATTTGTGTCTCACACAATCACCACGTTGTGTGAGATAAACTCTTGATTGTCCATTTTCAGCATCACAACCATGTTTCCATTCCATTCCATTCCAGGGTGTTGCAACACATGCACCATAACTATGTTACAACACATGAAGCGTTCACTGACGCTGCCAGCCATGGGGGCGCACAATCTTCTTGGTTTGAGGCGCACCACGCCGGCGAAGGCCGTTGTTACCTTTGGGGGTGGATCTCAATCCAATGGTGCGTGAGCTCTCGTCCTCCCAATAATGACAGGGTTTGATTGTTTTCCCCCCAGCAACAACCCCGACGCCGACCCAGACCCCGGCGCGGCAAGCGTCCCAGTTTGCCTACGGCGATGGGAGCTTTCGCAGCGTCTTCTCGCCCGAGGCGGGCAAGTTCTGGGTCGACAAGACGGGCTTCATCCCGCTCTTGGAAGGGCTCAACGCCAAGGCCGTGATGTCGCTGCGGAATCGGCGCATGGGCAAAACGCTCTGGAAAGACACCCTGGCGCACTACTACGACGTGGCGCACAAGGACCGGTTCCAGGAGCTCTTCGGCCACCTGGCCATCGGGAAGGCGCCCACGCGACTCGCCAACACCTTCCACGTCCTGCCCCTCACCTTCGCCGGCATCAAGTCCGACAACGCCGACGCATTCAGGCGAAGCCTCAACGACACGCTCAACGACGCTGCCGACCACTTCAAGAAGCGCTACAATCTCTCCTTTGAGCTGGATGGACAGGACGCAGTCAGCACCTTCCAGAGGCTGGTCGATGAGCTCGAGAGGAAAAACGAGAAGGTGCCCCGCCTCCCAGATCATCTGGTTTTATTACCAACACCACCCACCCGCCCCGTCCACGACCAAGCTCTACGTGGTCATCGACGAGTACGACGCGAGCATCAACAAGGCCCTGGGCCACCACCTCCTGAAAGTGGTGCCGGCGCTTCGAGCTGGCGGCGTGGAGGAGGAGGAGCATGGCCTGCTGCTCAAGCAGATGGAGAACGCCTACGCCGAGTTCTTCAGCACGCTCAAGACGGCCTGCGACAGCGACGTGGCGCGGTGCTTCGTGACGGGGGTGACGCCGCTGGCGCTAAACGGGTTCGCCGGCGGCGGGTTCAACATCGTCACGCACCTCACCCACGACCTGGAATTCGCACCGCTCTACGGCTTCACCGAGGCCGACGTGCGGAACGCACTCGCGCGGCTGCACCAACTGCAGCCCGCGGTCATCGACTGCATCATGGACTCGTGGCGACGCGACCACAAGGGCTACCTGTTCCACCCGCGGCAGAAGGAGGCGCTCTACAATCCGACGTGCGTGCTCCACGGGCTCTGTTCGCTGGAAGGGACTCTCAGATTCGATCCGCCACCTGCGACGCTTCCGCCTGAGAAGACGGCTGACCACCTGCTGAGGTGGATTCGGAGCGACCCCAACTCGATGCCTGCCGAAGCAACCCTGGCGGCCATCAAGCACAGTCCCATCGCGTCGTCGGTGATCGTCGAAGCCCTGTGCGCAGACGGCGCCGGGCTGGATTGTGCAGGCGGGGTTGCTGACCAGTTCAACCTGTCGCGCATGCACAAGCTCAACATGCATCGCGAGCTTTTGCTGTCGTTCATGTTCTACACCGGCGCGTTGACCTACGTCCGATCTTCAGCCAATTATTCTCCTGCCGAGTGCAAGCACGCCCTGCGCTTTCCGAACGAGGTGGCCCGCAAGGAGTTCGCCGCCGAGCTCCAACGCAGGTTGGGCATGGACGACGCCGTGCTGCAGCAGCTGCGCGACGCGATCCTGACGATGATGGACAGGAGGCAGGTCGAGNGCCGTTCTGTCAAGCCCTCTCCCAGTTCCTGCTGCGCAGACTCGAAGGGCGTGGCGATGCAGTGATCGGAGGGGAGGACTCCTTCGCGCAAGGTATGCTGCAGCCACCGTTGCACGTTCTCACACAAAGGCGATACTAACGGACCGCACATGGGGCATCGCGTGGGGCAGCGGTCTTTGTTGCGATGCTGCTTGCTCGCCGTCCCTGCGACCACGTGAGGAAGGAGTATGAAGTCGACCCGGTGGCCAGGAACTCCAACACATCGGGCGCCGCACTCGATGTTGTCTACCTGAGCCAGCAGGCCGACGCCTCGCAGAAACCGCAGGTATCCTCTCGTCTTCAAGACACTTGCTAGTTTGTTTGGATTGACAAGGCTCTGCAGCACTTTTGCTTCACGCTCAAGAACGTGAAGGTGCAAGGCCTGGTGCTCGGCCAAGGTGAGCCGAGGTGGGAGGAGCAGGTCGAGCTCTCCCGTGATGTCAACGCCATGGGCCGCCACCAGGACGACAAGCCTGTCCTTGATTTGGCCCTTTGCAAGGGGAGCTTCACCAATCCCAGGTCCACAGTGTGTAGTGTGCTGGTGGAGGCAACAACAAGGCTCAAATATAAGTATGCCCACCCTGCAGGCCAAGGTTGGTGAGGCCAATGTTCACTGCTGGGCTCTCATGCAGGGACCATGGCCAGCACTGGTGGTTGTTGAACACAGTGCACCCCAGAGTGGCAAAGAGTTGTTCACCCATCTCATTGTTGAGCAGCTTGAAGGTGTTTCTGCTGGCTTTTGGCTCCTCCAAGAACAAACTACTGCAGGAATACTGGAATGCTTTGCCAGGGGAAGAGGGCTAGTGATGGTGTGCTGACAGCATGAGCTTGGGTCTTGACATACATTCACCTATCAAAATCATTGTGTACACCTATGTGATGATTTTCAACTCCACATCATGCACTTCAGCATCATGCCCATATCACCACAGCAAAGTTATGGATCCATTTGTCACATACATGGCCTGACAGCAAAAAATGAATAATTCATTTCCTTGAGACAAATTTGACAGTTTGTTTATTCATTGTCGTCACAGAGATAAATTAATGAATTAATATTTTTATGGTCAGTGGAAGGATGCAGACCCCACACCAGCCAAAGGTCAAACTGATGGTCCGATACACGGATGCCAAGAAAGGTCAGCACAACGTTACTCTCTACGAACTTCTCGACACTCCCTTATCCGAGATCTGTGTGCGCCTGGCCAAGGTTTGCGAGATCAAATCGTCAGCTATTGCGTTGTCACTGCAAGGCCGCCCTTTGGTCGACATGGAGCTGAGCCTCCGCCAAGCTTACGGCCCTGCCGCGTCATTTCTCATACCGCTGGACGCAACCGACGTTGCTACTCCTGCTCCAATCACCACTGGCTCTATAGGTACCGAAAAAAGTGCTTCACCAGTGTCCCAGCCTGCCAGGACACTGTCCCCACGTGGCCTCACAACTCGGGTACCCCCCTTGACCAAGCCGTTCTTGCTTGTTGTTACATCTTTTTTTTTTAACAGAGATGCTTCAACACACAGGGCTTTGCTTACGTCCTGGAGAAGCCCGTCGATGATGACCTCACTTGTGTCGTCTGCCACGAGCCACTCGTCGATCCCCTGTGCGAACCTGTCTGCGGGCAGATGTTCTGCCGTGCTTGTGTGTGCGCATGGCTCGGCCGGTACGACTCGTGCCCATACTGCCGAGGGGCAACAACACTCTCCGCCTTGACGATCCCACCGCGGGTCATCCTCACCAAGCTCAACGCCCTCCTCGTGGCGTGCCCCGAGTGTGCGGGCCACTTTGCGCGCAACGAGTTGGCCGCCCACCTCCCAAAATGCCCTATCGGTACTCCACCCCCTTTCATGTCATGTTGATGTTGATGTTGATGTTGATGATCTTCAGCTAAAGAGAGCTCTGTGTCGTAGCGTGCAAGCTGGGTTGTGGCAAGAAAGTAGCCCCTCTCGATGAGGCCGCCCATGATTTCGTCTGCGTGGCCCAGGTTGTCGCCTGCCCCGCCGCCGACGTGGGCTGTGTCACGCGCCTACCCCGGTCGCAGCTTGCCGGCCACACCCAGAGCTGTCCCCTCCTCCCCACACGCCCCCTGCTCCTGCGGCTGCAGGCACTCGAAGAGGTACGCCTCCGCCGCCCTGGTGACGGGAGCTGTTGGACTGAATGGCTGTTTGGCGCAGAAACTTGCTCGAATGGAAGACGCCGCGCGCGGTCTCCCGCCCCTCCCCCGCCCCCCCGCCGCCGGTCCCAC